>QEPC01005652.1:213246-225287 GCA_003113815.1 Sphenodon punctatus | reverse complement strand
TGAGTGACCAAAGGGGACTGGACCCCATCAATAACAGGTGTCCCAATTCCACCTAAATCACAGGGCCATCATCACTTCAGTCTTGTCAGGATTCACCCAAAATCAGCTCATCTTCATCCAGTCCACAACAGCCGCCAGGCATCGGGTAAGCACCAAGACTGCAGGACCCAGGTCAGATGAAAAAGAGAGGTAGAGATGGGTATTATCAGCATATTGATTACACTTCACTCCAAACCTCCAAATGATCTCACCCGGTGACCTCAGATACACGTTGAACAAGAGGGGAAACAAGATGGAACCCTTCAGGACCCCACAGGGGAAGTCATGAGGGGACAATGAGCAATTGTCCATTACCACCCGCTGAGACCTCCCCGACAGGAATGAACAGAACCACTCAAGAGCAGTCCGGCCCATCCCCGCCAGATCCTGCAAACATGTCAAAAACACTTCATGATCAACTGTATCAAGATTTCTGAAAGATCTAGCAGGATCAGCAGGGTACAATTCCCCTTATCGATTTCCAGGCACAGATCATCGACCAAGGACACAAGTGCAGTCTCTGTGCCATACCCAGGAAGAAAACCTGACTGAAATAGGTCCAGGAACCCGATTGCATCAAGATGAGCCTGGAACTGTCAGGCAAACACCCATTCAATAACCCTCCCTAAAAAGGAAAGGTTAGAATCAGGACTATAGCTGGTCAGGGAGTCAGCATCCAGAGATGGCTTCTTAAGCAAAGGTCAGACAACTGCATTTTTAAGTATGTTCTGCATCCGATCCCCCCACAGAGAGGCATTGACAACCCCAGCCAGCAATAGCCCCAACATCTCCTGGCTGACTTTTACCAGCCAGGATGGGCAAGGATCTATTTCACAATTGGTTGTCTGCATTACCCCAAGCACATCCTCTGCATCGATGTGAGATACCAATTGAAATTGATCTAAATAAAGAGGATAAGACTGAGCTTCCATAACCCCAAACTCTGACTCTGGAGTTAAAACAGCAGCACCCTAAGTTGTGGTGAATATGAGCAATTTTGTCTGCAACATAATTAATAAAAAATATCACAGCAGGGGGCTGATTGGGCATGCGCGAGCGATAGGACGTGCACGGCTGAGCTCCCGCCGGACCCAATGCCAGAACAAAGAAAATAAGTGCAACTGAGGGGAAAAAAAGATAACCTAAAAAATGGAAAAGCTTCTTAAAAAGGAATGAGCCAAGAGAAGAGGAAGGAAGCGGATTCTACAATAGATAAATATTACCTCCCGAGGCGCAGCACAAGAAAAGGCGAGGTCGTGGCTAACAAAATGGCCGACGCAGCACGCACAGAAGAAGCCTGGGACCCAGACAACTTGATACAGGTACTGGATTTGTTTAAATCAATAAAGGAGGACTTCGCGATAAATAAAGAGGGGATATCCACTATATCTGCAACACTGGGAGACTTAAAAACGCAAATTGAAGGAGTCAATAAAAGAATGGAGACTGCTGAGCAAAGAATCAGTGATATGGAGGACCATGAAAATAACTCAGAACAGAGAACTACTAGAACTGAGATACAAATTACTGTTCTGCAAGACAAAATAGAAGATCTAGAGAACCGCTCTAGATGCAACAATTTGAGGGTGATGGGGGTGCCGGAGGGATTAGAAGTGGAAGGCACATGTAAGCTGTTGCTTCAAGTGTTCACAGCAGTTTTCCCTGACAAGGGGGAATTGCATCAAATAGAGCTGGAAAGAGCCCATAGATCCCTGAGACCTAAACCCAAGGATCAATCCCCCCCCAGAGCAATTATAGTTAAACTGCTAAGATTTTCAGATGAAGAAGCATTATTGAAGGCAGTTAGAGGTGCAACAGAAATGATATTCCAAGGAGCAAAGATTTCCATCTATCCAGATCTAGCATATGAAACCATACAGAAGAGAAAGGCCTGGAAACCTATGCTTGAAACCTTTAATAAAAGAAGTATAAGAGCCCAGATATTATTTCCAGCAAGATTTTCATTTGTGCATCAAGGCAGGAGAAGATTCTTCTCTCAAGTAACAGATTTACAGAATTATATGGCAAAGAACTTTAAAGACTGAACGTGAGCTCTGGAAAAGAGGCAAGGGAGAGGGCCTGTTAAGCAATCTTGGTAGATGTTGAAAGATTTAAAATGTGAATGTTAACTAGATAAAAAAAGGATGCAATAAGCGGTCTGCAAAAAGGTCCAATTAACAATACAAATGGCTTGTATAAGAAATGATCAAAAGAAAGGTTTATGTGGTTGGCAAAGGGTCTGGGGGGATGCAGAGAGCCTGACAGGCACGCCACTCCTAAAAGGGAGCTCCCCACAAAAGTTAAAATAGTAGTAATAATAGATAAGGGGTAAAGTTAAAGTTAAATAAGAATCATAGAAACGCCCTGTGAAGGGAATTGGAAGCAAGGGGTTACGGAGGGTGCGGGGGATGGGAGGAAAGGAGGGGAAGTTTATATATAATTATTGGTTAAACAGAGGGAATTTACTAAAAGAAGGTTCATCCAGGTACAGAAAAAGAAGAATTGTCAGGATTCAGCAAAAAAAGCAAAGCAAGCAAGGTAAACAATATGAAAGTGATATGAGGGATCAGTATAAGGAAAAACAATACTCAAAGATAGATGATGGATAAGTTTAAGCTGATATCTTTCAATGCATGTGGATTGAACAATCCAATAAAAAGAAAAAAAAGTTTGGCAGTTGCTACATAAAGAACAGGTAAAAATATTTGCAATCCAGGAAACCAATTTATTGAAGCAGGACAATCATAGATTTGCCAATAGGGGATATAAAGTAGTTTTCTCCAATGAAAAAAAAAAAAAAAGCTGGAGTAGCAATTGGTAAATCAACAACACTAAATTAGCAGATGCAGAGTATCAAAAGAGATGAGAAGGGCAGGATGATAATAATAAAAGGATTACGGCAAGAACAATATACTATATGCTCTATATACGCACCAAATAACAACACTGCAGCCTACTTTTCAGAGCTGTTACCAAATATAGAGCAAAAAATGACAGGACGAGCTGTGCTGTGTGGAGATTTTAATAGTCCACTTTCATCTCTAGACCTGTCTACAAAAATGAAATTAAATAAGCAACAAAATAGAATTGTTCAGTTAATAGAAAAATATAAATGGATAGACATATGGAGGACTCTCCACCCAAAAAAACAGGAATTTACTTTCTATTCAAATCCGCATAAAGTCTCCACCAAAATAGATCATATATTAATAAATCAAAATTTATTCAAGGGCGGGATGCAAGCTGTTATTCAAATCCTCCCCTTCTCTGTCCACAACGCTATGAAGCTAGAAATTAATGAGGAAACACAAAGGAAAAATTACATACAAAGATGGTCCTTGAAGAAACTTTTTTTGAACAGTAACTGGGTCAAAGAACAAATACAAAAAGCAATAACAGAATATATCCAATTTAATGATGAGCCAGATATATCACCAATAACGTTGTGGGAAGTGGCTAAGGCCGTGATTAGAGGGCAATTTATCTCTTTAGGAACGCACCTGAAAAAAGAAAAAAATAAGCAGGTAAATGAACTTTTATTACAAATTAAACAGTTAGCTAAACAACCAGCCATCAATGCGGAGAAAATTGCTATATTAAAACGCCAAATACATTTAATATAAATGGAACAGATGGTATCCAGGATTAGATACACTAAGGCATACTATTTTGATAAAGCTAATAAGGCAGACAAAGCATTGGCTGGATTGATTAAAAAAAAAAGAGACAAAAAACTAGTATACCATACATTAGAAAAAGACATGATTCAAAAATGTTAATGGGAAAAGAAAAAGAAAGATGCTTTATAAAATTTTATGAAGACATTTATAGGAAAAGAAATCCCAAAGCAGAGGACATGGATAGTTTCCTAAATTCAATTAAGATACCTAAAATTACAATAGAACAGAACAAATATCTCAATAGTGCTATAGAACTAACGGAGGTCAAAGAAGTAATTAAAAATCTCCCAAAAAACAAAGCATCAGGACCTGACGGTTACCCCGCAGAATTCTGTAAAACATTTGCAGACCAAATAAGCCCAGTATTGACCAATATGTTTAATACATTTTTACAACAGAAAGAAATGCCCTGAACTTTCTATGAGGCACATATTATGCTATGCCCGAAACTGGGAAAAAATATGGAAGTATGTAGCGGATTCCGCCCAGTCTCTCTAATTAATACTGATTCCAAGATATTTACAAAAATATTGGCTAACAGGCTAGGGACAGTCATACCAAACATTATAGCACCAGAACAGTCTGGATTTATACCGGGGCAGCTAGGGATCGATAATATACGAAAAGTAATTAATATTATCCATCAAATACATAAAAATAAATCCCCGTCCGCAGTGGTCTCCTTAGACGCTGCGAAAGCATTTGACATGGTGGAACACAAATATCTGCTACATACCATGGAAAAAATGGGAATGAAGGGCAATTTTACAGAATGGATAAAATTGATTTATAAAGACCCAAGAGCAAAAATAATAATGGATGGGGTAGTTACATCTGAATGTAATTTAACTCGTGGCACCAGACAGGGTTGCTATTCGATATAGCACTAGAGCCATTAGCCATAGCAATAAAACAATCCCAACAAATCAAAGGTGTAAAAATTGGAGAGGAAGAATATAATACTGCTTTATATGCAGATGATATGATTCTGTTCTTAACAGACCTGCCAAACACAGTACCCAATTTATTACAGATGGTGGAAAAATTTGGTGTGATCTCAGGATACAAGATAAATGTTGAAAAATCGCAAATGTTGATGTTCAACGAGGAGAAACTTTCTAAAATAGATCTGCAAAAATTCACTCCATTCAGTGTACAAAGCAAGACGATAAAATATTTGGGTATCAACATTACTAAAAAACTTAAAGACCTTTAAAATTTAATTTCCTTCCTCTAGTGGAAACAGTTAATGGAAAGGAAGCAGATTGGAAAAATTTGCAAATCTCATCGGCTGGAAGAATGAATTTAATAAAAATGGCAATTTTGCCAAAACTATTATATACTTCCTTGGCCCTTCCGATACACATCCCTAAGGAATATTTCTCCTCCATAAATAAAATTATAGCCAGAATAATAAGGTACAGAAAAAAACCTAGAGTAAGGAGATCAATTCTGTACACTTCAAAAGAAAAGGGAGGTATGAGTGCACCAGACATTAAATTATACCACTGGGCATCTGCCCTAAGAGGTATAAAACATTGGTACCACAACAATAAGACCCCAGATTGGATATGAATGGAAAAAAGTCTATGCAAGACTGAGAACTTTAAAGCCCTACTCACAGAGGATATAGATATTAAAAAACAAATAGATATGGAACATCCATTTATAGGTATGGCAGTCTACACCTGGGAACAATGCGCAAATAAAGCCGAGATGATAAAAAATAAATTCCCCTTTACCCCAATTTTTGGAAGTTGGGCAAGAAAGGTAGACATACCGGTGGCAGTCATTAAGTTATGGGAAGAAAAAGGATTAAAAAAAATAGCAAAGAACTTATTTGTAGGGGAGGAAATACTAACCTTGAATACCATTAAAGAAATGCTGGGAAGAGCGCCAGACCTCTTTACATATACAAAATTAAAAAGTAAGTTTAATAACAAAAATAGTAAACCCCACTACATAAGAGAAAGTACTGACCTGGAAAAGGTAATATACGGGGACTCATCCCAGATGCATATAATTTCACGGATATATAAAGTTTTACACAGTCTATATAACCTACCTGATGCAGGGTATATTTCTCAGTGGGAAGAAGACCTGCAAATAAAAATAGAAAAGAAGGAGATGATACAAATATGGGATAACATGCATAAAGTTTTCAGGTCATTAACCCTTAGAGAGCCGCAAATAAAAACTACATATCGAATGTATTATATCCTATGTAAATTGCATAAAATAAATACAGAATATCCGGAAAATTGTTGGCAGGGCTGTGAAACTCCTGGGACATGGATGCATTGTTGGTGGTCTTGCCCATATATAAATAAGTTTTGGCAGGAAGTCTGGCCCCATATGAATGAACTAGCTCAACAAGAGATACCTTTCCAGCCCATGTTTGCTTTGTTGGGCATCTTTCCAGAGATACAGGTTATCAAGGAACGGAGACAACTAAGGATTGCAGCTATATATACTATTATTTGTAACGGAAATCAAAGAAAAGACCTTCGTTAAAGAAATGGATCCATCGCATCTGGCTTACACTTACCTTGTAACGTATTGACGCTGAAATCCATCAAGAACTTGAATCCTTTTACGCTGTATGAAGTAACATATGGGAGTTATTACAACAACATCTGAACCTGGACAAAGAGAATGTATTGTTCTGTTTAACAAAAATTTAGTTAAGGGAAGTAACTCACCTTTATAGTGATGAACCGCCGCTGTAATGGGCATTTCGCCTTGGTCCGCACTTACTTATTGTCTGTATGTAAAGTGAGTTACCGCTTGTTATGAAAAAATAATACAAATATAATTTATTTATTTTTTTTAAAAAATCACATCAGGCTGTAGAAAATTCGAATGCCTGCTGGAGCCAGACCGGACTGACCAGACCTCTCACCACGCGGAACAGTTCCACTGGATGAGACTTCGCAGATGCTATGATAGCAGAGAAGAAAGCCTTCTTCACCACCATGATAGCCATGGTATTGTCCTTCAAAAATGATATATTCTACAAGTGATCAGCTTCAAGGCGAGTCAAGCGCTACCTGCGCTCCAACCGCATACCCTCCCACTTCAGCTGCCTCAGCCCCCTCCACCACCCCAGTATAACAGAGGGATATGTGCTACCACAGCAGTGGAAGAAGATGCCTGGGTGCAACCATGTCAATGGCCATGGTCAGAATATCATTTTACAAGGCGATCAGGCCATCGACAGAATACCTGTCAAGTTTAGTAGGTATATTCCCCAGAGAGTTCTAGAAACCAATTGGATCCATCAGTCTCCAGGGGCAGATCAGTCTAATCATTCCACCACCTGAACGAGGGCACAGAAGAACAGGGATCTGGGTCTTCAGCAGGTAATGGTCCAAACATGACAATGGTATCACTCGCAACAACACCCCCGATAATCGGAATGCCTGTTTCCAGGCTGGTACTCAAAACATCAAATCCAATATGTTTCGTGCCTCACGTGTGGAACCAGCTATTATCTAAGAGAGACGCATGGTTGTCATGGCTGCCATGAACTCCTGCTCTGCCCCTAATTGGCCAGCTTCAGCATGTTTTCTGAAATCACCCAAAACAACAACTTTAGATGATTTCAACACCACCTCCGAGACCAGCTCTGCTAGAGCAGTCAGAAAATCAACTGTGCAGCAGGGTGGTCGGTACACCAAGAAAATCCCCAAATTATCCCCAGCCAAATCCAGTACCAGGTGAAAGCACTCTATATTGAATGAGTCAGGCACCAGACACCTACGAAAGACCATGGTGATTTACAGATCGTTCCCTGCCACCCCACCCTACCCCTACCCCGGTCCCCAATCCTAGGCTGATGCTGACACCATCTGAGACAAAATAAGTCGAGATGCCTTGTCCAGCCAGGTATCTGTAATGCATATTAGGTCAGCAACCTCATACTGAATAGGGTCAAAGATGGTTGATGTTTTATTTGACACTGACTTCATATTAAGCAGCAACAGCTTCAGATCAGGGGCCCCACTGGCCTCAACCCCCAAATGTCTCGAGACAGAAGGGGAGCAGGACAGTGGAGTGAGGTGATCAAATTTGCAGGTGATACCAAGTTATTCAAGGTAGTTAAAACATGAGCAGACTGTGAAGGACTGCATCAGGATCTTTCTAGACTGGGTGCCTGGACATCTAAATGGCAGCTGAGATTTAATGTTGACAAGTGCAAAGTGATGCACATAGGGAAAAATAATCCAAACTATGAGTACACAATGCTGGTTACTAAGCTAGGAGTTACCACTCAGGAAAAGGATCTGGGAGTGATTATAGACAATACACTGAATTCCGCAGCCCAGTGTGCAGCAGCACTCAAAAAAGCAAACAGAATGTTAGGAGATATTCGGATAGAGAATAAAACTGAGGATGTCAAAATGCCTCTATACAAATTGATGGTGCGACTGCACCTGGAATATTGTGTGCAGTTCTGGTCACCCCATCTCAAAAAGACATAGCTGAACTAGAAAAGGTACAGAGAAGGGCAACGAGAATGATAAAGGGTATGGAACGGCTTCTGTACAAAGAGAGGCTTGACAAGGTGGGTCTCTTCAGCTTAGAAAAGAAAAGACTGAGAGAGGACATGATAGAGGTTTATAAAATCTTGAATGGTGTGGAACAAGTAGATAGGGAATGGTTATTTACCCTCTCAAATAGTAGTAGAACTAGGGGACACTCTATGAAACTAGCTGCCGGCAGTTTTAAAACAAATAAAAGGAAGTACTTTTTCACTCAGCGCAGAATTAACTTATGGAATTTGTTGCCGGGGTATGTTTTCAAGGCCAGTAGTATAGCTGGGTTTTAAAAAGGATTGGATAAGTTCTTGGAGAGTAGGTCCATTAATAGCTATTAACCAAGTAGCTTACGGGATGAACTTCTTACTGTTGGGAGCTGGGAGTGAAGAATGGGGAATGAATTGCCCATTGTGACTGCTGGTTCTTCTCCCATGCGATTGACATTGGCCACTGTTGGAGGACAGGATGCTGGGTTTGATGGATCATTGGTCTGACTCAGTATGGCTCTACTTATGTTCTTATGTTCTTAATAGACACAAGGTACCTCTCCTGATGTCCCTGATAGTGTTTCTTCCCCTCCCCGCTATACCTCCCTACAGTGACATAGCTATCAGGGCTTGGGGGGGGGGCTCAGTTGCGCCCAGACCCACGTGGGGGCCTGTTGGGGGCTCAGTCGGCAGGACACACCTACCACAGTCTGCTGCTGCCTGCTACTGAAAGTCACACACTACCCGCTGGCTGTGCACCACTGTGCGCATGCGAATGCCAGAGCCAGTCATTTCCTGTATCTGCCATGCTGGGACTACATTCCCTAGCATGCCAGATCCAGGAAATGGCTGACCCCAACGTGCACATGCTTATGCCACAGAGCAGAGGGAGCTTCAGCTACGCCTAAAGACAGTCTACAGCAACAGCAGCAGCAGCGCGGGTGGGTGGCACAGGCAAGTGGCGCTCTATTGGGATGAGTAGGAGGGGCAGACTGGCAGTGAGGCACCCAGGCGGGTGGGTGGTTGGGGCAGCAGTAGCTCCACCCCACTTCCCAGGCTGCCTGCTGCCGAGGGCAGGGGCTCAGGCAGACTGTTGGTGGTGAGCCGGGACTGGATGCAGGTCAAGCAGCAGAGGGGCGGCTTCCCGGGTCTGGGAGCGAGGCCCAGGGCGGCCACCCCAATCCAGCCCGGGGTAAGGCCGGCCCTGGCTGGGAGTAGGCACAGGCACATTTAGAGTTGCAGCAAACAGTGGCAGGAAAAGGTGCCTGGTCTGTAATAACACAGCAGACATGCACACCACAGCATCACACCTAAACTCTTTTGCCACTTGAGATTCTCTGGCTGGATGGTGCTGCCTGGGCCGGCTGAGGCTGCGCTGCTGAGCTGAGTGGCTCTTTTCTCTCTCCTTCTGCAGCACAGCCTGTGCTTTCTCGTAACTGTGACCTGTGAGGTGAGGTCTGAGGAGGGAGGCAGCTTCTAGACAGTGCCGTGGCTTAGAGGCGGATGGCTGCATGGAGGGGCCAGAACTCAAGTCACCACAGCAGCAGTAGCAGAGAGAGAGCTTCAGGGCTTGCCCACAGCTCTCTCCTGCCTAGTCTCTCTTACTAAGCTGCGGCAAGCTCCTGCAGCTCAGACGTGACCTCCTCCCCCTTCCTTTGAGGTCAAAGAGGGTTGAAAGCTGGAGTCTGGTGACCAAAGGATTTTAAATAAACTAAGATATTACATTGAACTGGCTGGTGGGTGTGGGTGGGTGTGCACTTATGCGTGTAAGCTCTGTGTGTGTGTGTGTGTGTGTGTGTGTGTGAGAGAGAGAGAGAGAGAGAGAGAGAGAGAGAGAGAGAGGTCAATGCAGTGTGTGTGTGAGCTGACTGTGTGTGTATGAGTGAGCTGGCTGGAGTGTGTGCATGTTCGCACGTGTGTGTGTGCACGCATGTTTGTGTGAGCTGGTTGGTGTGTGTGTGCGCGCGCGTGTGTGTGTGAGAACTGGCGTCAAATACTGTGTATCCAGCATCCTACACCTCCCTCCCCTCCGCAGTCCCATCAACCTACTCCCTGCCACGTGGTCCAGAGAGAGTATGCGGAGACAGTCCAAAAATTGTCAAGAAATGGGATGAGGGACAAAGCTGAGGCAGGGAGGAAGTTGGTCTTAACACAGGGTGGGAGTGCTTTAGGGGTGCGACCAAGAAAAGAAGGGTCCTCCCCTCCAGTAGACGGAGCTGTGCAATTGATCTGTTCTCCTTGAGTGCATGCTCTCTCTGTTCCCTTGCCTTGAACTTAGTCTTTCAATGCTCTCAGGTAATACCTAGATCCAGGGGCCAGATCAGGAACTGGATCTGGAAAGGGACCACATAAAAGCTAGTCACAGGCCATGTTTGTCCCATGGGCCTGTGGTTCCTCACCTGCGCACCCTCTGTTAAGACCAACTTCCTCCTTGTTTTGCCTTTGCGGCTTCCCTCCCCCTTTCTTGAATGACATAAGTTTTGGACTGTCCCATATCTCTGTATATTATTATTATTATTATTATTATTAACAAACATTTATATAGCGCCAGCAGTGTACCTGGCACTTTACAAAGTAATAAAATAGACACGGTTCCTGCCCCTAGGGCTTACAATCTGAGAGACAGGAGCTGGGGGAGAGACTTAGGAAGGGGAACAGAGGGAGAGACAAGGGGTCTAACATTCATGAAGATGCGAGGTCTCAAGTGCACGTACTTGGCTTGGTTACGATGAGAATGACAGCAGGCAGGTCCATGTTGCAAGGATAAGGGTAAACCGATCGTAGGTATAGGAATAGTGGCTCAGCAGGATAAAGAGTCAGACAGAGCAGAGCGAAAGAGGTGAGTTTTAAGGAGAGATTTGAAGGTATGAAGGGAGGGGGCAAGGCGGATGTGGACAGGGAGGGAGTTCCAGGCATGGGGGGCAGCAAGTGAGAAGGGACGAAGGCGCTTAGGGGAGCAGGGAAGGCGTGGAAGGGTGAGAGAAGGGACAGAGGAGGAGCGAAGTGCACGGGCTGGAGTATAAAAGTGAATTTTATATTGATGCAATATACTGCATGCAATTTGAAATGTTTAAGTAATGCTTTTCTTAGCAATTATGCCACCTGACATACTCAAAGTACAGCCTAGAAGTATCCTGTACCAAGGTAACATAAAATGTATAACTCAAATAAATAAATAAATAAATAAATAGAATAATATAAAATGGCAGAGTTAGGGTGATGTGTGAGTGTCTTATGTCATGCTTGCTGATAGATCTTGATTGTAGAATTCTAGTAGGATCCTGCAGTGATTTTGTAGGAAAGGGCTGAAGCATGAAGTTCTCTTGCTTATTGCTTTGTCTGTTTCAGTGCTTTTGAGATAATCTTGGAAGTTATTGTTTTCTTTTTCTTTTCTTTTCTTTTTTTTAATTGATTATAATTTTATTATCAAACACAACACACATACACCAAATAAAAATAAACAATTGAACACACACATGTCAATATTGTGGGTTTTTCCCTATTGGTGTCCATTATGCCTTTTACGTTTCATACATTGTAGTTACCAGGTAAGATTTAAATTCTTCTTGGAGGGTTTTTCCTTGAATGACTTCTATGAATGTGAACCATTTGGTTGTGAATTTCTTGGATTTGTTCTCTTGGGTGGCTGCTAGTTTTTCCATGGAGTACATGTACCACATGCGTTTCAGCCATGCCGTCTCTGAGATGTCTGTTGCGTTTTTCCAGCTCCGGGCAATGACGTTTAGTCCGGCCAGAGTCATTATTTTGCAGGTGTCCTGGTGGTGATTTAACAG
>QEPC01005652.1:176567-210084 GCA_003113815.1 Sphenodon punctatus | reverse complement strand
GGGGGGGGGTTGGGAGGGAGGGTGTGTTTTTATTACTTGTTTTAAAATGTGTAGATTTATTTTAAAATGTTATATTGTTGAATTATTATTTTTTTTGTGCATGTTGTTCGCCGCCCCAAGCTGCCTTTGAGCAGGAGGGGCAGAATATAAGTTTTGAATAAATAAATAAATAAATAAATAAATAAAAAACCCTTCCACCCCCTTCTCACAGGTCCATACCCCCCCTCTCACAGGGGGGTCATGACACTCCCTCTCCCCCTGACTCACCATATCCCCTCACGCCCCACCCCTCCCTACAAAAACACTTAAAACCAATAAAAACCAAATTAAAAACAAAACCACCATAACTCTACATCCCCACCCCCCCACAGGCCCACAAACAGCACACTAACAGCCACCACCTGTAGCATCAATCTTCAGCAGCTGCTGCAGAGCTATGACTTCTTGTCCTGGAGGGTGGGGGCAGGGCAGGCCCAGGTGTTCCAGCAATAGTCCTCCCCCCTCAGCAACACACCTTCAGTATTACTGTATATGTTCTACTGTGTTTTCTCTGGCAGCAGAGAACAAATGTTCACCATCTTTTTTTTCTGAATCTTCTCTGATTTGTCAGTATCTTTCTTGAAGTGTGATATCCAGAAGTGTGGTGCCGAAAACTGTATATAGAGAGGGCAGAAAGAAAAGCTCACATGGGATAGCTGTCATCTGTGCTGTGTCATGGACTGTTGGTCAGGGAGGATGAATACCTACCGAATGAGTTGTGTGAGAAAACCTATTCCAGTGCTAGCATGTGCCATGCCTAATGTTACCAGGCAGTGGTGTTTCTCTTTTTTTGAACATCCAGAAGTTGAACACAACCATATCAAGTTGATGTTCTCAGCAGGAGCACACAAAGGGGACCTCCTATCTTGCTTGGGAATCAACAAAGCGGCCTTTTACCCAGCTTAATAAAGTGACAGTTCATCTCTCCAATATTATTAACACTGAGTGGTGAGGATGCACCCTAGTTAGCTGCTTGAAAACTAATATTGGGTTTGTAAAAACTGCTTTTTAATGATCTTTAACAGCCCTCCAGAAAACCTCATTAGCAGCAGTAGAATCACTGGAGGCTTTGCAGAACAAGTCCTGCATGCATGGAAGGAGGCCATTAACTACTGCTTACCTCTCTGATTAAAGAGCCCCATGAGTCACAATGCAGGAATCACTTGAGGGGCAGATGATGTTTGAGGGAGCCGAGGGTAAGGACATCTTAATGGAAACCTAAAAGCACAAAAGGTATCCCCGGAGCTATTGTGAATTGAAAACAAAAGGCAAATGTCAGATTTAATTTTTTCATCTTTGAGAGCAGGATGCCATTGTCAGCCAACATGGGGAAATAGCAGTGTGATCTCCTCCTAAATGGCAATCTCAGTGAGGTGAGAATGCAGCACTGAAAGAGTTCTGCAGCATCTGTGTGTCCTTGCTGAGGGCCACTTCAAAGTCACCTCCTTCCCTTTTCAATGGCAACTATGATGTTCCTTGCTAATGGGCGCATTTCAAAGTAGTTTTCCCGTGTTTAATTCTCATCAAAGTTTTTTGTACATTTGTTTGAGGGTCTTGTATCTCTAGCTAAAACCAGGCAGCATAGGCTTCTCCATGCACAGCATTCTCAAGAAGCATCCCCAGCTATTACTAGGGTGGGGGTTCGATGAAGGGGATGGAGGCATGCTCACAGCTTTGCTAATTCAACCTAGCCCTGTCTAGATACCACAATAGCTTGGTCCCTGCTTGCAGCACTTCTTGCTCATCCTTGAGCTGAGCTCTCTAGGGTTACAGTTCTAGACTCTTCTTCTGTCTAACTGAAGGGGAACCAAGGCTGCTCAGCACCTTGAAGGATTAAGTCTCAGATAAATTAGAGCTTCCTTTGCTGTACACAATTTTGTGCTCTGGTCTACTTGCTATGGGAGGCCGCCACCACCATCTCTTCCCTAGACTTACACTGGAATTTGAAAGAAACTTTCCAGAGATGACAGTGGACAGCACTGATCCACAGTCCATATGTTCCGCTCATTTCAAATTCCCTGCTGTATCGACGGAATACATCAGATGAGTCCCAAGCCTGAAGTCAGGACTGAGTCAGGAGCAAGGAGGTTCTTGGAACTGAAGTTAGGAACAGGGAATTGCATTGAGACAGGAGCCAGACAGCTGAGCAGAATGATGCAAGAACTAAGGCAGGGTCAAGAGGTAAGGATCAAGGTGGATCAGAACAAGAGGCCAGGACAATAGTTGGAGACAAAGTACTTCAAATGATATCTTTTATTGGACCAACTGTTGTTGGTAGAAATGTGCAAACTTTCGGACCTTGCAGTGTCTTTCCTCAGGCAAGTAGGAGGACTTCACAGGGTCCTTCCTCAGGCAAATAAGAGTCCTACTTGCCTGAGGAAGGACCTTGTGAGGTCTGAAAGCTTTCACATTTCCAACAACAACAGTTGATCCAATAAAAGATATCATTTGAGCTACTCTGTCTCCATCTCTGTCTCTCAGCGGGACCAACACAGCAACCACACTTTGTCTGGGTTTTGCAGACAAGCCAGGTATTTTTCATGTTGTGCAGACACTTTCCTGATTCCTGTTGGGAACCTATGTGGCTGGCTCAGTCAATGAGAATGCAGGGGGAGGAGACTGATGGGGTATGGCCAAGTCACTTGGGGTAAACTGTCTGGATCTCATCCTGCTGTTACTTATGCAGATCCAATCCTGCAAGTCTGCCCACATCCCAGAACCTGACAGTCAGCAACCCTCCCCACATCTAAGACACAGGGTGGTTGAGGAGCAAATTTAGTTTGTGTTCCCAGAACTGCATGGAATTTCTGTGTGCCTTTCCACAGAAAAACCACACACACTATAATTTTCAGCAGTACCCAATAAGTAAAGTTACCTATTATGGAGGTGTCAAAAAATAAAAACACTTCTAATCAATGGCTCCCTTGGAAAAGATTTTCTTCAACCTGCCCTATGTTTCAGATTTCTCATGACATAAGGGAAATAAATAAAATCAAAAGCAACAGAAATAGATAGTTCACTTTTCAACAAAGTTGTTAGTTACATTTATTAGTGCTTGGAATTCCTAGATCCATGATGCTACATCAGTTCTTCCCTCAATCTTGGTACCATGTTTCACCCTCTTTTAGTCTCAGTTCTCTTGAGCCAAATCCTACTTCACAGTAAAAATTAGTGAATAAAAGATTGTAGGTGAGTAGCAAATGGTTACTTAGGTGCATCTTTCCTTGGGTAATGAATGAAGTGTCTCCTCATTCCCAGCCCTCCCCAGTTCATTAGTTCTTGAAAACCCTATGGATACATATTGCATTCAACCTACATCACAGGGAGCAGGTCACAGAGGTTAGATCTCTTTTTGTGTTCCTGTTGTTGGCATTTGTCGGTGCATCCGGAATGAGACAAGGACACAGTTCTTGGATTTTAAACGGCCGCATTCTTTATTCAATTGGAATTAACCTGGTGGGGGTAATTGCCTTTAGCAATTTGGGTCCAGTACTCACAAACCTTAACTGTTTAAACTAACAATGCCCAGGGGTCTTGGCCTGGATGTGCCCTTCAGTTCCATCCCACAACATTATCAATCGTCTCCCCCTTGGTCCTTGGCTTGCGGCCTTGACCCAAAGGGGACAGTGTCCTTTTTGGACAGGAGTAAGGATTCTGGGTGCCGCAAGCTTGGGGACTGTGCATGTCCCTGCCTGCTGTCGCAGAACACCCTTCCTCGGGATGATAACCCTGGCGCTGGCCTTTGCGTCTGTTGTTGCTTCCCCATCTCTTAAGGAGATGACTCCACTGCTAATGAATTTCTATTTAAAACTATATAACAGTACTGGACCCCCGCAAGAGTGTGACAATGACATACCTAAACTACAAAATCCTCCCGTACTTTCTAACTTTGTTATGTGTTGATTAGCCTAATCAGTAGAGACACTGCAAGGAAGGCAAAAAAACAAGAATCTTGTTGTCAATATAGAATTCTCATCAAAAATTCCTTCCTGGCCCCTTCCGGCGACTGGATAATCCCACAGTACCCCTGGGAGGGAGGGTTGGGGGCTTGCTCCTGTAAGCTCACAGTCGCGAATGCGGCCTGAGGCAAGGCACCCCGGGTGAAAGAACCCCACCCTTCAACAGGGCAGGGCCCCGAAGCCCGCGCTCATCTCCCATTGAAGCATCCCTGGTTTCCGGTGGCAACGCCAGCTGGAACACGCTTCCCCAGCCTCGTTCCAGCCGCCTCACTCTGCAATGCTCCCTGCTGCAGCGGGCTGCAGCAGCGAGGGTGCAGCCGTTTTCCCGCCTTGCCCATTCCCTCAGGGGAGTGCAACAAAGCCCCCGTGACTGCCATTACTGGCGTGCCAATGGCCCATATCATCATCATTGGCAAGCCTGTGTGTACGCATGCATGCAGGTTCTCTCATCTGGGCACATGTGCACATTCGTTTGCAAATGAAAACTGTCCTCAAATGAACTATGACTGTTTGTACACACAATGGCTGAGGCACAAGCATTTGTATGCACAAGCGATGGCATGTCAACAAGTAGAGGTTGCACTGAGGCTGCTTTGAAAGGGAGCAACTCTATTTGAGACTTGAGAGATATACAAGGTCGCCTTGATACTAGAAGAAAGTAGAATTTTGCAGGTGGAACTGGAGGCGTTGAGAAAACGTGTCACTAGAGGTAGCAGGAACTGAGAAAAAGCAAGGTACTTATTGTTAAGGGAATGGCTTGGTGCTGGCAAGGGAAGAAGGTCAGGCTGGGAAAAGAGTAGCTAAGGAAGGCTTTTGTGGGGGAAGGAAACTATATTGGATGTAGTCAGGCATGGCTCTTGTTACTGTAGGGAACAATGACAGAAGTCAAAGGGTGTTTTCAAATATGATGGTGCTGAGCACCGCCATGTTTTAATCCTGCCTGAAGGGAGGGCCCTCTCTCCGGGCAGGATTTGGTCCGGCCATTGACCAAATGCGGCGGCTGGGCCAGGGAGTGGGTGGGGAGAGGGCAGCGCAACGCACATATGTGTGTCTGCATGGCCACGTCCTTACGCTGCTTAGAGAGGCCCGTCCCCCTCCCTGATGGGCAGCCATGACTGCCTGGAAGCACTGCAGACACGAACCAAGGTAAGTGTTAGCGGGACATCAACTGTGATGGCCCGCTTTACCCCAGTCAGGGCCACGGTAGCACTTAGCCCAGGCTGTGACTCCGGCCCATGGCCAAGTCACAGCCCGGACTAAGTGCTACCACAGCCCATGCTACAGCCCAGGCCAACATCCGATGGCTGTTTCAGATGTGACAGCAGCATGGACTTCCACACGTGGCAAAGCCTGGAAATCCATGCTATCATCATGGGGCTGAAAACACCCAGAGAGCTTGTGTGAGATGTGACACTAGGGGAGTGTCAGTTTGGCAGAGGGTAAAGTGTGAGTCTGACTATTTATCTGCTTCTTTCTCCTCACACTCTGGGGACTAGGGACAATGTGTTCTTCTCTGGAGACAGCACTGGCTGTGACACTGAGCCTCAGGAAAGAGCATTTTTTAAAATGAGCAAATTATTTGGGAACAGCCTGAAGGGAAAAGTTGGGAAATTAAAATTCACAAAACCAGCATGAGGGCTGTTTAAGAATATCTTATTAGAATCACAATCTCCTTGAATAAAACGAAGAAAACCACAGTGTGCTTAAATGACAAGGTATGAGAATTCATTTGAACATTAAAGATACACTTTAAATAGAAATCTAGTTCAACTGAGGCTGTCGGCAGGTATAAAAAGGGTGATAAAAGCCCCACTTCAGGAAGGCCTGTCTGTGCAAGTGATAGTTAAGCATCTGCTTAACTTTGAGCACATAGGGCCTAATCCAAAATGCATGCACACACCATGCACAGATTGCGTGTGCACAGTCACACCAAGCATGAGCCAAGTGCTGAATGTGTGTGCACTGCAAGCACCATGCGCAATTGTAGCAGGGTGACTGAGAGTCAGCCCTGCTCTGAGAGGTTTTGAGAATGAATGGCCATTTAAAGAGATGATGGGACCAGAGCCCCTTTAAGAAGACCCAGGTGAATAGGCAGAGAGAGGTCAACTGAGAGTCATCAGGAAGCTAGTGGGGAGTTGGTGCTGGCTGAAAGAAAAGTGGTGGCAGGAAAACACCTGTGGGGTAGGGTGGAGGGACCCTCAGCCAGCCACAACATGCAGCCAGAGACAAGGCTGCAGAGAACAGCAGTGATGGCAAGCGGCTCAGCTGCTTTGAAATTAACAAGAAGCAAGAAGCTGGAGAGAGAGCAGTGCAGCTGAGGGACTGAAATTGAAAGAGTCTGCAGAGTGAACAGTGGAGCAGAGATGAGTGATCAGAGAAAGAGATGCCAAGAGACCAGGTGGGGAAAGTAGCAGTGGGGCTGGCAATGAGGAAACTTCAGAGAGACTAACAGGCTGGCTGGGAGCTGAGAGCTCACCAACAAAGGTGCTTTGGGCATTGTTCGAGTACCAGAATTTCAACAGGTATTCCTGTTTTGCGGTAGTCACTTTCAGCTTTAATCTGACACAATATGGCACTTCATATGTTCTTATAGGTATGAGAAAAGGTTGAAGGAACTAGGTATGATTATCCTACAGAAAAGATGACTAAAGGGACCTATAGGTAGAATAGGGGCATCTGTTGCTCAGTAGAAAAGAGCAGCTCTGAGAGATTGTCCATCTCACTGTCTGTATGGTATCTTCTCTATGCAGCCACTTTTGGGAAAGACAGTTTCGTTTACTGCCACTCTTGGCATGAGGTTGTGTAATTGGATTTTACACCCAGCTTACGAGGTGGGGAAAATTCCCAATTAACTGAGATACTCCATGTTGAACAAACAAGCTACTGGCAAGGATGGTTTCCGTGTTAAATGTATGTTAACAGTCAGGTTAAATGGGAAAGAACCTAGATGTTGCCTAGCCACCATGCGTATGGTGCAATGTGACCTAACTGCCTTTGTGCCATAAGACTTTAGGCTCTCCACCAACACCACTAAGATTTGTCTCTTGGAAAATGTAGAAAAACACACTGCCAACATAACCGGTGAGGATGGGTGATTTGTTACACTCCGTCCTGCTGTGGATGATCACATATGCTGCTCTTTGTACCCTTGCAACACGTGTGAAGAAAGCACTCCCAAATCCCATTTTTCTTTCCTGTTAGACTTAATAAAAATGGCTCTGACGGGCCATTCTGTGATATCTCCATAATATAACTTCACACATAAGCAGCCTGATTTTTAGAGTATTTCAGAGGGGGTGTACTGCATGTGTCATCCATGAAAGCACTAATTTGTCACGCCAGCAGCTTTCATGTATTCCTGCCCTAAGGGTGTGTTCAGCTCAAGAGAATGGTCTGATGATGCAGTGTTTCAATCTCATGCTTTATTGGCTCGATCTGGGTGACTCAATTGTATCCTGCTGATGAAGTTGTTTGGGCAGAACTTCCCTACTTTATCTTGGTGATGTCAGATGTTAAATTAAATCTCTTAATAGAATCAGTCATTATCATTCTAACTCACCTCCAGCCTTACTTGAGACACAGCAAGAGCTGAGGCATGGTAACAAGGAAGAAAGGATTTCATTTTATAATTCAGGGGTGAAACAGAATTTTGCTAAGGAGAAGGTGTGTGTGAAGTTCTCAGGGTCAGGACACTGGTACTCATGGAGCAGGCTCAGCGATCAGCAGTCCAGGAGGGCTTGTCAGGTTCTCAGTCAATGTCCAGACCTGGGATCTGAACCGGGAAACTCATCCAAGACACGCTAGGGCTTGGAAGGAGAATGGGTAGGTTGGGCAAGCAGGTGTGGCAGGAGAACAGGTAGGCTGAGATGGCAGGCATGGCAGAAAAATGGGTGCTCTAGAAGGAGGGCCTGGCCAGCAGTTTGTGACAGATTGCTCAGACAAGGAAGTGGTGGAAAGGAAAAGGAAATAAATACCAGAGTGGACCATTGAGCACCAGCCTCCTGCTCACTTGACCAGCCTAGGCTGTAGCACAGGTAAGTCAGAATATGCTTCATCTGATATAGTTCTCTGGTCTGGCCTCCGGTCGCGGTGCCTCAAGTAGTAGGACCCTGGCTCTGGCTGATCAGTGGTCTGTGTTCTAGACCCTTGGTGCCTGATAGTGTGTGGTGGAGCAGTCCCTGGCCTTTTAAGGTTAGCCTGCCCTGCCAATCTTGAGCCTGCCCCTTCTGGAACTATAAGACCAGTAGACCACAAACTCCAGGTGGTCTGCTGGTGGCTATTTATTTTATTTTATAAAATTATTTGCTACCCCGCCCCTCCTGCTCCAAACATCCCAGGGTGGCTTACAATGTTAAAACACATAAAATCAGTAAAAACCAAACAAAAAGGCACAGAAGAGAGAAAAGAATAAAAAGAGATGGCACAGAACCAACCCACCTCCCAGTCCCCCAGCCCACCCTACATCCCATTTCCCTCACCAAAAGCCAGGCAGAACAGCCAGGTTTTACACATATGACAGAAGGAGGGGAGATCCAGGGCTACCCCAGCCTCCACCAAGAGGGAGTTCCATAGCCCAGCAGACCGCATCAGATGCTCCAAAGCAGGGAGAGTGAGGCGGTCCTGCAGGTAAGTCGGGTCAAGGCTGTATAGGGCTTTATCGGTCAAAACCAATACCTTGAATCAGACGCAGAAGACTATAGGCACTAGGCAGCCAGTGCAGAGCCTGGAGCACCGGTGTAATGTGCTCATGGTGACCTGTCCCCGTAAGGAGACGGACTGCTGCATTCTGCACCAGCTTGTCTCCGGCCTGTCACCATAGAGTGCGTTGCAATAGTCCAAGCTCAAGGTAATGAAAGCATGGATGATGGTGTCCAGGTCACAATCTGAAACATACGGCAGAAGCCATTGCACCAGATGTAATCGGTGAAACGCATTCCTCGCCACAACCTCCACCTGAGAATCCAGGTGGAGCTGCAGATCGAGGACCACGCCCAAACTACAGACCTGGGATACCAGCAGAGGGTGGGTCCCATCAATTATGGGAGCTGCCACACCCAGTGCCTACCCCACCACCATCACCTCCATCTTGTCAGGATTCAGCTTCAGTTGGCTCACCCTCATCCAATCCCCAACAGCTGCCAGACAACTGGTAAGCACCAAGACTGCCAGGACTGGGTCAGAGGATAACGAAAGGTAGAGTTGGGTGTCATCAGCATATTGATGACACCACACCCCATACCATTTCATGACCTCGCCAAGTGGCTGCATATACACGTTGAACAAGAGCGGGGACAGAATAGAACCTTGCAGGACACCACACATGAGGTCCCATGAAGATGAAGAACAATCCCTGAGCACCACACGCTGAGTCCTCCCTGTAAGAAAGAGCGGTACCAGTCAAGGACAATCCTGCCCACTCCGGCTCGATCCCGCAATCGAGTCACCAACATTTCATGGTCAACGGTATCAAAAGCAGCCGACAGATCTAACAAATACTGCATTCACACCTTACGGTGGGCGGCAGCGGCACTCCTGTGAGGAGAAGATGTGGTGGGGGAAGAAGGCTGGTACCGTCACAACTTCTGGTGTGAATGGGGTTCTACAGTGACAATACTCACGAGTGACAGGGCTCAAAATCCAGTCCTGTCACTCGTGAGTACTGTCATGGTAGAACTCTGTTCGCACCAGACGTTGTGACAGCAATGGCCTCCTTCCCCCACTGCATCTTCTCCTCATGGGAGTGCCGCCGCCGCCCCACCATTAGGGATGGGCGAACGCGGTTCGGAAGTTGGGAGTTGGGACCGAACTTCACCAGTTCGGTCGACCGAACCGAACTTCCGAACCGAACTTGATTTTCGAACCGAACCGAATTTCCGAACTCGGCTCTGTTCACCCATCCCTAAAAGATAATATTTCATTTAGTTCAATGGAGTTTGAATTTCCGAACTTTGTTCGGGAGTTCAGAGTTCGGACCGAACTCGAATAGTTCAGTCGGCTGAACCGAACTTCCGAACTGAACCGAATTTCCAAACTCGGTTCTGTTCACCCATCTCTAACCACCAGAAGGTGTGAATGGGGCCAAAATTAGCAGGGTCGATCAACCCTGAACTAATTCACAGCGAAGGTCATCGACAAAAGCCACAAGCACAGTCTCAAGTACTATGAGTGGGGTAGGAGCTCTTGTCCAGCAGGATCACAGTGGGAACTATCCATGGTGCTGATGGGGATAACCAACAGTGGTGGTTCTAGCCCAGAGAAGGCACTAACTCCCCATTACTATAGTGAAGCTAGTACTAAGTGGATGGCGGGGCGAGAATACTGCCCTGGAGTGGAAGCTGATTGGTTACAGGGGGTATGTATCCTTCCTCCCAAGGCCCATTTCTTCATGCTCCCCATCTTATCATGGGCAATACAGGACATCTTCTGGTTCTGCTTCCTCTTTCTAGCTTCTGTCTGACTCTGCTGTGGGGGAACAGCAGTGGTAGGAGCAGTAGCAGCTCAGTGACAAAGGAAACCCAAGGACCTGAGTTCTCTCCACTTGCTCAGGGCTGCCCCTCCTGCACATTACTTTTGCTTCTCCTGCAGTTGCCACTCTCCCTTCCTCCTTCTCCACCTTCTCCTCCTCCCCCTCCCTGATTTTGTATGCTGTCTTGTGCCTATGGGATGGGAAGGAGCAGAAGAAGAGTGATGACACCCACAAGTACCTTCTCCCCAAACAGGGATGGGATCCCTGGGCAGATAGAAAGCATCTCTGTGGTGAGAAGGGAAGGCAAAGGCATGTGAGCTCATGCTGTTGCGAGTCAGGCACTGGGGTGTGTCAGTGTCCAAGAGCAGGGGGAAGGCTTTGAGGCCACCTCCTCCATGTCTCAGTCTATGGAAAGAGGATTGTTCTGTATGCAAATATCAGACTTGAAACCCAGGCACAAAGGGTGAAATTGCAGTGCTTTCACTATTTTACTGGAGTGGAGCTGAGTATATGAAATGAGTAGTGAATCCATCAAATTCAGGCTATGCGTTTTGAATCCAACAAAGGATATGGAGTAAAGATTAAATGAGTTCCCAGAAAACAGGGTAAATCCATCAAATATATCCTATCTGAACCAAAAATGGCAGTTTTGGTAAAATCATTAATAAGTTATATCACTATATGCTCCCTTAGATATTAGTGTTTGGCTATTTCATGTTGGTTTGGGGGTTTTTTCATTGGGGCTTTTTTGTTGTTGTTCGGCTATTTTGACATTTTGGTCACTTTAGTATTTCAGTTACATCATTTTGGCAACATTAGCACTATGCACATGCACAATTAACAAATGACATAATCAGAATCCTGAAATGACTGAAATAAACCTAAATGGAATACCCAGAAACCCGATACCTGAATACCCATTTCAGTCACAGAGATTATTCAGGTACTCAAAGGACTACCTGAAAAAAATGTGAATAATACCTGCAAATAATAAACCCACTCCCTGCTTCAGCTCTAATATGGAGCACTATCTACTTCCCTATTTGCCAGCTGAAACAAATATTACTAATTTCAGATATTTCAGGTTTCCAGGTAATTTCAGTTATACCCATTTTCAGTCTTCTGTCATTTGCACTAAATAACACTACAGAACACTAAAATAGCAACACAAAAGGAACCAAAATATCCAAACCAAATAACTGAAAATGAACAACTGAAATGTCCCAGGTGACCTCTCCCCAGGTGTTGTTTGCTCTGGGAGATCAGATGCCTCTGGGCTTAAGGGAGCAGGAAACCACCACTCCAGACCCTTTCCCCCAGGAGCTAGCCCTTCTGTCCATCCCTTTCTATCAAACTTACAGTCCCTCGGTACCTGTGACCAGGCCCCTCAGATTGGAGTTTGGTCCCTTCCAGATTCTCCCACTGTGACTCCAGGATACAAGCATGTCAGGCTACCCTCCGACCTGGAGTTCTTCTGCAATCCTGGAGGTGAAGGCATGCCCATGTCTGCGGAGGGGCTCATGGAGCTTCCCTCCAGGACGTCCCCTCTCAACCCTGGTGCCCCCTCTGGATCAGGTCCTCCAGCAGCTTTTAGTTTCCCCACCGCACAGCCGCCACGCCACCCTCTCACCAGGTGATTCCCCGGCTGATGCTGTAGTGGTCACGGGGAGATGAGGTTATCACCTTCAATGCCAGGTAGAGATGGGACTCTCAGTATTGCTGAGAAACAATAATGGCACTCTTGGTTCTAATCCAATAATACCGATAATTCTTGGTATCGGCAATACCTGTTCTTTTGCATTGCTTTTTTTCTTGGATTTTTAACATTGCAGTTTCCCCATTGAAGTCGTTGGCAAAAACTGCAATGTTAAAGATCTGATACCAATAGATACAATAGACCTTATAAAGGGAGAACCGAGAACCGATAAAACCAAGAACCGAGATTTTGCCCCTAATGCCAGGCTTCCTTCACCGTGCTCTAGTGCACCGCCTGTTGAGTGCCCACAAAGGACATCTGAATATGTGGATTATTTATTTATTTATTCAAATTTGTATCCCACCTTTCCCTAACAGCTCCGGGCAGCTAACAACATATATATATAACATAAAAATTCATAAAGGCAAAATACAAAAATAAAAACAACCAAGTCCCCAACCATCCAACAGCCCCCCTCCCAAAAAAAAAAACACCCAATACCACCTCCCCATGTCCCACTCCAACCCCTTTCATAACCCTACCCCAAACCACCTAGCAACGCCCCCTCCATCCCCTATCCCCGCCTGCCAAATGACTTTACAAAGAGAAAGGTCTTATACCACCTTTGGAAGATGCTCAGGCTCAACCAAACCTCTGGGGGAAAGGAGTTCCATAGCATTAGGGCAGTACCTGAGAACGTCCCCCTGCGAGTGCTCACTGTACAAACAAGACTAACTGATGGTACTCACAAGGAGGCACTTCTGGCCAATCTGTCCTATATTTGCAAATAGTCAATGTCTATCCATTTCATCTCTGTCCTGGACTATGGGGAACTGAGTGCTCAAAGGGTGATGAGTCATCAATGGTTCATCATAAGCTTTGGACTTTGGCAGAAAAGTTGAGTAATTATATAACATTGGCCATTGGCTCTTCATTCTGCAAATAGGCCTGAAGTAGCAGCACTGTTGCCATTTCATATTTACTATCGATGTTGCGGCACTCTTGTCATGAATTCGATGGCATTTGTCATCAGTATGCGACAATATTTGACATTTTGCGACAGTTTCTGATATAGCGACATTTTTAACAATTAATGTACATCTGATATTTTGCAACAGTCTCCTGCTTTTGTGAGAGTTTACCCCTTTGCTTTCTGGCTGAAGCCTCCCTGTTACAGCTTTCAGACTGAATCTGGTTTCAGCTTTCTGACTGATGCCCTTTGGTTTTGGTACGGTCTGGAGAGGAGGGGCGCATGGGGAGTGGGAGGGGTGACTGGGAGACTGGAGGGGGCACATGGGAATCTTGGAGACCCTGGAACACTGCCCCTCCCACCGTACTGGGAAGCACTGGGGAATCAGGATGGGGATCCCTAGGCAATGAGGCCATGCAGTGGATTTTTTAGGCAGGGGAGGGGAGGGAATGGTGAACAGCAGGAGAGGGCATGAGGAGGAGACTGCGCTGAGGGCATAGAAGAGACAGGATGCAGAGATGGTGGATGGGATGGAATGCAGGAGGGTGAGTCTGGAGGGTGCACACAATAAAGTTCAGTAGCAAATAAACTTACCAAGGTAGTATTTTCCATGTAGTAGACACACCAGTTTACCCAGAGACAGGAAGGTAGGAAAGGGAGGTGTGGGGGTGTGGAGCGAGCTGCCTTTTATGCTGCCAGGGAGGTATCCTATAATTTAAAATTAGCTGCTCTTTCTGATGCTTTACAGCACTTTCCAAAACTTGCGACACTTTCCAACAAACATCAGAATAAGTATCAGCCTTGACTGGGGATGCCAGGTTGGGAAAATGGCAATGGATGAGTGGTTTCCAACAGAATTGTCAAAAAATGTGACATGTTGTTTCAGGCCTACCTGCAAGAAGTTGTTTTTTCTCCTTTTTCCCCATTGCTGAGTCCAGTCATTGAACCCAGAAACCCCTGGTGAAACCTTCCTTTTTAGGGAAGGTTATTGAACGGGTGGTGGCTCAGCAGCTTCAGGGGCATTTGGACTGCATCAGTTTTCTTGATCTCTCACAGTCTGGTTTTCAGCCAGGTTATGGCACTGAGACTATGCTTGTGGCCTTGGTTGACAACCTCCACCATGAGTTGGATTCCAGGCCGGTTGACCTTACTGATCCTGTTAGATCTGTAGGCTGCTTTTAACATGGTTGAACATGAGATTTTGGTGGCCCACTTCCTGGACCAGCCTGGAGTGGGTGGAATTGTTCTTGAATGGTTCTGGTCTTTCCTGTCCAGGAGGAATGAGCAGGTGGTGCTGGGAGACTATTCTTCATTTTCCAATGACCTCACGTGTGGAGTTCTGCAAGGTTCTATTCTGTTCTATTTTATTCAACGTGTACATGCAGACTTTGGGGGAGGTCGTGAGCGGGTTTGATGTTCGATGTCATCAGTATGCTGATGATACCCAACTTTACCTCTCTTTTTCAGCTGACCCAGGCCTGGCAGTCTCGGTCCGTACTCAGTGTTTGGCAGCTGTGGGAGACTGGATGAGGGCAAGCCATCTGAAGTTGAAACCTGACAAGATGGAGGTGATGCTGGTGGGAGGGGCTGGGGAGTTGGTGGCTCCCATCATTAATGGGGTTTGTCCCTCCCTGGCCTCTCAGGTTTGGAGTCTGGGGGTGCTCCTCGATTTACGGCTTTGCCTGGCTGCTCAGGTTGCAAGGAGCACCTTTTGTCAGTTACATCTGATACATCGACTTTGGCCATATATCTCAGACTCTGACCTGGCCACTATCATCCATGCCTTCGTCACCTCAGGACTAGACTACTGCAACACGTTTCATGTGGGGCTACCGTTGGTGACAGTTCGGAGACTTCAGCTGGTGCAGAATGCAGCGACCCATCTCCTTACAGGGATGGGGTGCCAGGAGCACATAACACCGGTACTCCATTCATTGCAATGACTACCTATTGTCTTCCGAGCCCGATTCAAGGTGTTAGTTTTGACCTATAAAACCCTATACTACTTACCTGTGGGACCACCTCACTCCCCAGGCTCTGGATAAGCCTCTGCAGTCGACCGGGATCGCCCTCCTTGAAGTCACCCCGGGTGTCATGGGTGGGTACTGTGGAGAGGGTGTTCTCATTGGCCGCTCTGAGGCTGTGGAGCTCCCTTCCCGTGGAGGTCCATCTGTCCCTGGACCTTTCCTCCTTCCATCAACAGTGCAAGACATGGCTGTTCCACCGGGCTTTTAGTGAGGGAGATGGGTAGTGGATGGAGGGTTGGGTTGGGGGGGATTTTTTTAGCTCCAGTGAGAGTATTTTATTATGTATTGGTTGTATGTACTTTTATGTGTTTATATGTTTTTATTAATTCTCTCTGTTAGCATCCCTGAGCTGCCTGAGGCAGGATGGGTGCAGGGTATAAAATTTCCAAAACAAATTTCCAAAAAAATTGTATAGATCTCTAACTTTTCTTCAATGGAGGAGCGATGGAGGGAGCTAATAATATATTAGGCCTACTTCTGTAAGCATTCACCAACTTTGGTCTGGTGGTTTCCACTGATTTACACCATCCCAGGATCCAGCCCATTCTTGCTCATCCATTGTTGAGCTATTTTCTTAACCCTGGCAGAAAGAGTCTTTCCATTTTTATTCTAATACACTGTAGAGTTTGTGACAGCCTCTAGTCCCTAACAGCTCAGCCAGCTGTGCAATGCAATTTTGTTCTTTTCAACGGAGGGTAAAATAAATTAGGCTTTCACTGCCACCGAATTACCCTGATTTTAAGGGTTTCGGTTTTCCAGGGCTAAGGGTCATCTCCCTCTGCCCTGCTCATAATACTGACTAGCGTGCATTGATGGCAATCACACTATTTTCCATTTCTTCCCTTTTGGAATTAAGTCTGATATTTTACATTACACAGGCTAGGCAGAGCAGCCACAGAAGAAAGAAGTGTACCACTCCCCCATTCCTTTGTATTGGAGGCATGTCAAGAGCAGGAGAGGGTGAGATGCAAGAGGGGGAGGAGGATAAAGATTGCACCGTGTTCTTAAGCTGTCCTAAGTGGCACCAGGGGCTATTTCACACCCCAGCTGGCAGAAGATTGGAGGATCAGAAAGACAATTTAGAGTTCCCTTTCTGGCCATTAATCTTGTTCAAACCAATCTCTAGTCATGTTTTGTACAAGTGCAGCAAGAGGGCAAATGCTGTATGCAAATGAGGCTACTAGCATTTTCTAATCACCACAGCCACATTTTAGCAGCCATCAATAGGCATGCGATTGTTGTTCTCTTAGGTGACATCAGTGCCATTTTTGGTTATTCCTATGAGGACTGGCAGCAGATTAATGAGCCTGGAACCTCAGATTCCGTGAATAATAATGATGACAACTAGAGCTGAAATTAAGTGCAAATAGATTCACAAATCAAATTTGGGTATTTGTTTTTCAAAATGAACATCCAAATTTGAATCAATTTAAAATATGTCAAACTCATACTTGGGTTCTTCATTAGTCAATATTTCCCTACCTGGTAGTTTGTGTTACTTGTTTATTGCTTAGCTTGTTTTTACTTCACTGGTTTGACTGTGCTTTTGTTCAAACATGCTTCTGAGCTATTATTGTATTCCTTCATCAAATCCAATAATGCCCCCTGAATCATGTGACTCAAGTTAACCAATCAATGACTAGTAGAAATTCAAAAAGACTCAAAACTGCTCTGCTCATGTACAAAATGGCTACCAGGGGCCATGCATCCACAGGATAGCCATGGCAGCTATTCTGTGCATGCACAAAGCTGGTTTTTGGCTATGCAAGAATCCCATGAGAACAGTTCAAGAATCAGCTGATTCTCGACCCATTCTCGTTCTTGGAAATTTTGGCAAGAATTCCAGTTCTCTCCAAGATCTTTGAGAAATGCGACAGCAAGTTTCAGCCCGACTTACCACCCAGTGCCTTACATCGTACTTTTGACTGATTATGATCTTGCTTCAGCTATTCAGTTGATCCTCTCTTTATCTGGCAGTAATGATGACATTTTCATAGACAGAATAAATAAAACAAAAGAAGTTTTAATAAAACATTAAAGTAATGAAACAGATACTGGAATATGTGGAATAATAGGAGAGTTCCTAAAGCATGGTGGTCCAGACTTTCCTCACTTGTTGCAGAACTTTTTGAATCTCATTTGGAGAACTATAAAAGATCCCTTCTGGCTCACTCAAAGGTATCATTACACCACTCCGGAAACTAAAAGGATTCAAGAGCATAAGAACTATCAAGACACAATTCTCTTTTCTGTTCTCCATAAACTATTCACTTCAATAGAACATACAACAGCTACTGAACTTTTAAGGACTAAAAGACATTTCATGTTCAGTCGCTTTACAACTGAGCACATTTTCATGAAGCGTAAGTTGATGGAGAAAGTTGAAAAATACAGGTGCAACATCTGCATTGCTTCTGTGGACTTTCATTTGGCCTTTGAGTCTCTTCACAGAGAATCACTCTGGGCTGTTCTGAAATGAACAGGCCTCCTAGGTTTTCTGTGGCAAAAGTTCTGCCTTCTATATGAAGCCTCTTTAATCTGTATTTCTGTGACAATGGGGTATGCTCTTTCTTTTAAGTAAAAAACAAAGTCAGATAAGTATGTATCACAGATCCTGGACTTTTCAATGTAAGCACCACCTATGATGAAAGCTCTAAAAGATGTCCCTTTGGCATATGCCTCTATGATCATGGATGTCTTTAGATGAACCACCCACAGATTTACTCTGGGAATGGCCAGCCCCACAGTCCAGACAGCGCCAGGTTTAAATGGACCTGGCAGCTGCCATGGCCCACAGTCCACCTGCGCAGCCTTCCTCTGCATCATAGAGCTGCAGGCTGATTGTCCGCCATTCTAGGTAGCTTCCTGCAGCTCAATGGCATTGCTGGGGCAGTTCCTAGCCTGATGTGTAGCTGCAGTGGCCTCTCCGCCGAGTAGACACCAAAGAGATGCTGAGTAGATCACCCCCAGCCAGTGTTCCAAGTTTTGGTGACCCACTCCACTTGCGGTGCTCTGTGATGTTCCAGAGCACCACAAGCGGAGTTGGCCCAGAGCAAGCAGCTCCTGCTCTGCCTCTGCTCCGCCTCACACCTGGGTGGCCTGCCTTTATACAGATGGTCCACTTGAGAATGAGGCAGAGCAGAGGTGTGGGTGCAATCCCTATAAAAGCACCCCATGATTCAGCAGATACAAACTATGCTGATGACATCACACTAACTGCTAGGGGTGTGCAAAAGGCACCCCATTCATTTGGTTTTGGTTTTGTTTACAAAAATCCCTTTGTAAACAAAAAGTTCATTTTTGGTTCACCCTCCATTTTTAAAATTAAAAAATATTTTTAGAAAAATTAAATTAAATTAAAAATGGCTGCTGACACCATTTTGGAAAAGAGTGTGCATCCACAGAACCTCACTGATGGCCATTTTGCACATGTGCAGTGATTTTTTATAAAATGATTTTAATTTTTTTTATTTTTAAGTTAAAACATTTTTAAAATCACTGTGCATGCGCAAAATGGCCACCAGACCATTCTGCAAATGCACATGCTTTTCTGACACCTTTTAGGAAAAGGGAAGCCAGTCTGCACATGCACAGACCAGCTGCCCTTTTCCAAATTGCACCGACACTATGGCTAATTCATAGCTAATTTGGTCCAAGCACTTCGAATGTTCAGCAGCTAAAGCTGGTCTGAAGATCAACTGGTTAAATATCAAAATTATGCTGGTTGTTCAGACTGATCATTCAGGTAGACAGCAACGTCAGCACCATTTTGGAAAAGGGCAGCCAGTCTGCATAGGTGCCTTTTCCAAAATGGTGCCAATGCTACGGGAAAGGGTATGCATGTGCAGAATGGCCCCAGTGGCCATTTTGCACATGCGAGTTGATTTTTAAAATTTGGTAAATTCAAATTCTTTTAAAAATCACAGCACATGCTCAAAATGGCTAACGAACCATTCTACACATGCATGCCCTTTTCCAAAATGGCACCGATGCCACTAGCGAAGAAAGGCCCAGTGGCCATTTTCTTCATGCACTGTGGTTTGTTTTTTAAATTATTTTTTAATTTATAAAATGGAAAAAAGCCTGGAAATGGTAGGGTCATTTATGAAAAGTCCTAAAAATGAAGGGGCTTTTGTAAAAAAAATAAAAATAAATGACAACTAAAATGAAAATTATGTGTCTTCTGCATACCCCTCCCAGATTGCACATTAAGTGAATCTTTTAACTTTATCCTACTGCAGAGGTTTTCAAACTCTAGGTCATAACCAAAGTGGAACTGTGTCCCCCAAACTAATATTTATAGACTTTGCATGTCTTTGTGGCTGTTCATTCATTCATTCATACATTCAAATTTATATACCTAACTTATATGCCACCCTTCTCAGGAAGGCTTTGGGCAGTTTACTATCAATAAATCCCCCTAAAACATATAAAAACACTATTCCCCTCCACAAAAACTCTACCCCTAACCTCCCCCCCCAAAAAAACTTCCCTCCCCTCTCCCCACAACCGTACACAACCCCCCAACAAACACCAATCCCTATTCCCGCCTGGCAAAAGCCTTACCAAGCAAAAACGTTTTGCACCACCTACAGAAGATGCTCAGACTTGGTCTCAAGTAAACCTCTGGGGGAAGGGAGTTCCACAACACTGGGGCAGTGACCGAGAATGCCCTTCTGTTTGCCCCCATTGGATGGACAAGAGTAACAGGTGGAACCCACAAGAGGGCTCTCTCAGTCGACCGCAGGGGCTGTGACAGAGCATGGTAGGAAAGGAGATCTTTCAGATATATGGGGGCCCAGACCATTTAGGGCTTTAAAGGTCATCAAAACCAGCACCTTAAATTGTACCCGGAAAGCTACAGGTAGCCAGTGCAGACTCCAGAGCACTGGTGTAATGTGCTCCCGGCGACCACGCAACCATCCCTGAGAGAAGTCAGGCCGCTACATTCTGCACCAGCTGCAGCTTCCAAAAAGTCATCAAGGGCAGCCCCATGTAGAGCACATTGCAATACTTTAGCCTCCAAGTGATGAAAGCATGGCTGATGGTGCCAAGGTCTGAATTGGAAAGAAAAGGCTGCAACCTCCTCACCAGATGGGATTGGTGAAAAGCACTCCTGGCCACAGCCGCAACCTGATGGTCCAGACACAACTCCTCATGATCAACTGTGTCAAAGGTCTCTGAAAGATTTAACAAGACCAACAGGATACAATTCCCCATGTCAATCTACAGGCACAGATCATCGACCAAGGTCACAAGCACAGTCTCCATGCCATACCCAGAAGAGAGACTCAAAAGGGAAGGTTAGAGACAGTGTGATAGTTGGCCAGAGATTCAGCGTCCAAGGATGGTTTTTAAAGCAAGAGACCACAACTGCATTTTTAAGGGCGTCCAGCACCCTACCCTCCTGAAGGGAGGCATTGACAACCCCAACCAGCAACAGCCCCAATCTCTCTCTCTCTATTGGCTTTCACCAGCCAAGACAGGCAAGGAAGATTGAATTCACAATGGGTTGCCCGCATCACCCCAAGCACATCCTCTGTATCAGTGACTGATACCAATTGAAACTGATCCAAACAAACAGGACAAGATTCGCCTGCCATAACCCCAAACTTTGACTCTGCAATAGAAATTGCAGCACCCAAGTTGTATATGTATATGTATATTTATATCTCAAAATGGGGTAATTAGGCAAAATGTTAGGGGTCTACTATATCACTGCATACATACAAACTATCCTAAAAGATAGTTCCAATTTGAAAATTCCTACTTATTAAATACTTAATAGTACATCAAGTCCTTTGTCTGCCCTTGAGACCCACTGCCAATTTTTGTGATATTCTTTTCTCTTTTCTAAAATATGATTAATCTTCCATCTCAAAATGTGAAAGACAGACAAACAAGGTAACTTCCTAAAACTCAATCCAATAACAATGGCCCTAATGCCATTTGGAGTCTCACTGACATCAATAGGAATTTATACAGGTGGAGGTTTCTGTGCTAGCAGATCCTGATGCAAAATCCAAACTGAGCCCGCTAAAGAGGAAAACAGCAGAAATCACTCCATAAAAAGCACTGACAAATGCACAAAGCAAAGCAGAATGAAAAGACAGTTGAGAATGTTTTTTCTAATCTCTTCCAGTTCTAACAATCTCAGATCTACTTGTGACAACAGCAGGGAAAATAATTGCATTGGGAAAGTGATTCTTTAAGTTGACAGCGCCTCTTTAACTCTGAAGTCCCTTAGAAATGTGCTCACATTTTTTCACCTCCTTCTTCACTTGTCCAGATACCCTGAAGCCTGCAATAAAGATGACACTCTCCAGATATAACTATAGTTCCCAAAATATAGTTCCCAAAATGGGAAATCTTATTGAAATTCCAATTCCTGATACTGATACTTAGTCAAATCAAGAACCTCTCAGTACTCAATAATCTCTTGATGGACATTTTGTTTCTCAATTTACTGGGATCTTGTTTACCATCGCTTTGCCATCCATTTCATATACAAAGTGGTAATGCCAACATAATATCACATTTCTTGTATTCCATTTTCCCTTGTACTTCCTTGTCACCCATTGGTTGATACACAGATTCCTTTACTAATGTGCAAGCCAGCTGCAGATTGGTCAAAGCAAAGGGAACAACATAGAACAACAATTCTTTTTGGAGGCACTGGGGCCAATCCCATGGTCCGCGGATCCCATGCAAACCCATGTGGAAACTGCACACACCGCCTTTGCAGGCACACTGTGTTCTGTTGAAACCATGCGGATGCACACGCAGGATTCACATACCATGGGATCAGCCTCACTGAAATGGAGGTCAAAAGGCATGGGGGGGGGTGAGTTACGACTTGGGATGTTCACACAGTGGTTGGTTCAGAAATGTGGAAACAACAAACCTGGAAGTAAAACAGTACTGCCAGCAATACAGTAAGTGGTAAATGAACATATTATTTATTTACTATTATGTCAATTTATATCCCACCCCTCCTGAGAACAGCTCGGGGTGGCTAACAATTTCAAAACATAAAATACAATTATAAAAATATATTAAAACACTCATAAAAATCACAATAAAACAGGCTAGGTAATACTAAAAATACAATAAATAAGGGTGGTGGGAGATAAACCCCCCCCCTAACCCTCCTCCCCCCCTGCCCAAAGGCCTGGGCGAACAGCCAGGTCTTGCAAATTCACCGGAATGTTAAAAGGCTTGGGGCCAGGCAAGATTCCTCCAGGAAGGAGTTCCAAAGGCGCAGCCTGGCCACCGAGAATGCCCTCTCCATTGTGGCCCCCCGCTTAACATGGGGGACCTCCAAGAAGGCACCCCCGACAGACCGAAGGAGCCGCTCTGGGGCACGGAGGGTGAGGCGGTCCCTGAGGTATGAGATGCCCATACCATGAAGGACCTTATAAATTAACACCAATACCTTGAACCTGTCTCGGCATGCTATTGGCAGCCATTGCAGAGTCTAGAGCACAGGTGTTATGTGCTCCCAACGGCCCGTCCCCGACACGAGACAGGACGCCACATTCTGCACTAGCTGCAGCCTCCAAACCAGGAACAAGGGCCGCCCCACGTAGAGTGTGTTGTAGTAGTCCAACCTCGAGGTGACAAAGGCATGGATGAGGGAGGCCAGGTCCGGGCCAGAGACATACGGACGCAGCCTCCACATTAGATATAACTGACAGAAAGCGACCTTTACCACTACCTCCATCTGTCGCTTCAGGTGGAGTTCTGTGTCCAGAATCACCCCCAGACTCCGAATCTGCTGAGCTATGGGAGGGCAAACCACCCCAATCAGGGGGACTGACATCTCCCTCACTCTCCTCACCAACATTACCTCCGTCTTATTGGGGTTGTGCTTCAGTCTGCTCTGCCACATGCATTCCGCCATGGACTCCAAACACTGGGATAGCAATGAAATGGCAGGGTCTGGGTCAGCTGAAAAAGAGAGGTACAGTTGAGTATCATCAGCATATTGGTGACATCGCACCCCAAACCCTCTCACGACCTCCCCGAAGGGCTGCATATATATATTAAATAACAATGGAGACAGAATGGAACCCTGCGGAACGCCGCAGGATAAAGTGCAGGGGCAAGATGTTTCAGCTCCCAACACTACCCGCTGGCTTCTCCCCAATAGGAATGAGTGGAACCATTCAAGAACAGTCCCATCCAGACCCCCCAGGTCACTCAGTCATCTCAACAGCAGCCCATGGTCCATGGTATCAAAAGCGGCCGAGCGATCTAGCAGGATCAAGAATGTCGAGCATCCTGCATCCATCTCCCGGCGGAGATTGTCGACCAAGGCCACCAACGCCATCTCAGTGCCATAGCCGGGGCGGAACCCAGATTTAAAAGGGTCCAGGAAACCAATGTTATCTAGATGCGCCTGGAGCTGGATCACCACCGCCAGCTCAATAACCTTCCCTAAAAAGGGGAGGTTAGAGACAGGTCGGTAGCTGGCGAGTGCATCCACATCCAATGATGGTTTCTTCAGCAGGGGGCTCACTACGGCCTCCTTGAGACTCGGCGACAGCCTCCCTTGCTGCAAGGATGCGTTAACCACCCTCGCCAGCACCGTCCTCAACATCTCCCTGGAGGCTTTTACCAGCCAGGATGGGCATGGATCAAGTTCACAACTGGTGGCTCTCACAGACCCCAAAACATCCACCGCATCGGCTGGTGTCACTTCCTGAAACTCCCCCCAGAAAGTTGGATCAGATAGGGCCTCCACCACCTCACGCTCTCCACCTACTGCCCCTAATCCAGTACTACATGATACAGTAAATGGTAAGTGGAAAGTCAGTAAATCTGGACCCTATGGGCGTCTCCACACAAGCTTCTAGGGCCCGATCCCCCCACGGCTCCATGGCAGGCAAGTGCAGCTGCCACACTACGGAGCCAGCACGGGGAGTTGGAAAAACAAGCAGCCCCTCTGTGGAGCAACCAAGCCAAAGCTGGTGTGGGCTGAGTGGGCGCCTGGCCCAGCCCTGCCAAATTCCAGGGGTATTCCAAGAAAAAACAAATTATTTTCTTTTTTGTTATTAAAACTGCATTCGTTTTCATTTTTTTCATTAGTTAGTTTCATTTTCATTATTTATTTTAATTTTTGTTATTTCTGTCACTTTTCAGTAATTTCCGGTATATCAGTAATACCAGAAATTGTCTGAAGTTACCATAAATGAGTGAAAAATAAAAATGTTGCTATTTTTCTTATTGTTATTTTTTTTATTTTTTTTTTATTACAATGACATTTTTGTTTTCATTATTGCAATAATGAAAATGAAATGCACTACATCGCCTGACCCAACTGCCCAGTCTGGGTTAAAGCTACTGAAGGCATGGTAGCCTTCCCTGAGAGTCTTGTGTGGCTGCACCCTATCTCACAGTATGGCAAGCATCAAGGAACTTCATTGGTATCAGGAAATGGTCTGGAAATCGATCCTGATTCCCGATATGGTGACATTTTTCACAAGCAGAAATTTTGCTGTTTGTTTCAGCCCTAGTTTGAAGCTCTGCACAATGTTAAGGAATATTTATTTATTTATATTTATTGGCTGCCCCCCCATGCCTACGGCATCCCGGGGCAGCTCACAACAAGTAAAACAATAATAAAACACATAAAAACATCATCAAATATAAATGATTAAACCCATCCACCCCCGCCCCAAAATCCCCTCCCCACCCTACCCTCCCACTCTCCCCTCCCAAACACCTGGGTGAGCATCCAGGTCTTACAGGCTCAGCGAAAAGCCATCAGACCCGGGGCCAGGTGAAATTCCTCTGGGAGGGAGTTCCAGAGTTGCAGCCTGGCCACCAAGAATGCCCCCTCCATTGTGGCCCCCTGTTTAACACGGGGGACCTCCAGGAAGGCTCCCCCGGCAGAACGCAGGGATCACTCTGAGGCACAGAAGGTGAGGCAGTCCCCAAGGTATGAGGGGCCCAGACCATATAGGGATTTATAGATCAACACCAGCACCTTGAATCTGTCTCGGTACGCTATAGGCAGCCAGTGCAGAGAGTGCGAAGCACAGGTGTTATATGCTCCCACCACCTTGTCCCTGTAAGGAGACGGGCTGCCGTATTCTACACCAGTTGCAGTCTCCGCACCAGAACCAAGGGAAGCCTCACGTAGAGCACGTTGCAGTAGTCTAGCCTCGAGGTGATGAAGGCGTGAATAAGAGTGGCCAGGTCGGGCCCAGAAATGTATGGGCGCAGGCTCCGTACCAGATAATGAAAGGAGCTGGAGAAAGGCAGCTTTAGTCACCACCTCCACCTGCCGATCCAGACGGAGCCCTGGATCCAAAACCACCCCCAGACTCCGAACCTGCTGGGCTATGGGAGGGCATACCCCCCCCACCAGAGGGGCCAGCACCTCCCTTGTCCTACCCACCACCATCACCTCCATCTTATCAGGATTGAGCTTCAGTCTGCTCTGCCACATCCAATCCTCCACAGTCTCCAAACATTGGGAAAGCAACAAGACAGCAGGGCCTGGGTCGGTCGAAAACGAAATGTACAGCTGAGTATCATCAGCATATTGGTGACATCATACCCCGAACCCTCTCACGATCTCCCCCAGGGGCTGCATATACACATTAAACAAAAGCGGAGACAGGATCGAACCCTGCGGAATGCCGCAGGTCAAAGCCCGGGAGCATGATGTTTCAGCTCCCAATTCAATTCAATTCCCAGCACCACCCGCTGACTTCTTCCCAAGAGGAATGAGCGGAACCACCCAAGAACAGTCCCGTCCAGACCCCCCAGGTCTCGCAGCCATCTCAGCAGCAGCCCATGGTCCATGGTGTCAAAAGCGGCCAAGAGATCTAGCAGGATCAAGAATGTAGAACATCCTGCATCCATCTCCCGGTGGAGATTGTCCACCAAAGCCACCATCACTGTCTCAGTACCATAGCCAGGGCAGAACCCAGATTTAAAAGGGTCAAGGAAACCGATACGGTCCAGATGCGCCTGGAGCTGCAAAGCCACTGCCCGTTCAATAACCTTCCCTAAAAAGGGAAGATTAGAAAGGAAGATATTGAAGGGAAGATATTGAAGATTCTTTCTGTGATGTCTATGCAGATACTTTCATCGTTCCTTTTGCCTTGTGTATGTTATACCGTTTCCTTGAAAAAACTAATAAAAGTGGGGACAAAAAAAGAACATCAGACATCAGAGGCCTGTGGGAAAGTCTGTGATTTTGCTAAACCAAGATGGTATAAAGAAAGGCAAATCAAAGAGCATGTGAAAAAGCAAAATGACTTGTTCAATGGGCCTGTGGCTAATTCATTTGAGTGAGGCATACAGTGTTGTGTTGTGACTATGGGCAGTATTAAGCACTGGAGGAAGGGTTTTTTTTTGTTTTTGAAAATAATAAGGTGCTTACTTGGTGCTGTGGGAGCTATGTTAACAGGTTGGGGGGGTGGGGAGAGTCCCTTAGCACATACTTGGGCCCTGAACCTGCAAATATTTTCATATGTGCCTAACTTTACTATCAAAGAAACTAGTGATAGTAGTAAGTAAGTAAGTTTAATCATATATGACTCTGCAGGATCCGGACCATAGGGTGAAATTCCAACTCCCGTGAAATAGATGGGATGTATGCTTCCTTTGGCTTGGGTAAGTCTCTCCCAGGCTCAAATCCATGTCTGTGGGGTTGCAGACAGAATCTTTGTCCTTGCTGTGACTGCGAGTGCTTCCAGGGAGCTTCCTGCAAACTGAGATCAATTACTTCAACAACTGTGACTACAGTGTGGGCCGTGGCTCAGGTGATAGAGCGCATGCTTTGCATGTATAAGGTTCCCAACTCAATCCCTGGCATCTCTGATTAGGGATCTGTCGTAGCATGCCTGGGTGAGGCCTCTGCCAGGGATCCTGTAGGGTCTTACATAGCATGCCTGGATGAAGTCTCTGGTGGAAACCCTGCTGTCGTGTCATGTTGTGACAATACTGGGCTAAGATGGACCATTGGTCTGACTCACTTAGGCAGCTTCTTATACCTATTCCCTAATGCAGCTCTGGTTTCCTAGCTCCTGATTTGGCTTTGGTTCTTTGGCTCCTGACCCAGTCTGACATGGACTATGGCCTCAGCCTGATTCTCTACTGCCTTGCACCTTGTGCAGTCATTATCCCATGTGTAAAGTAGTACAGTGCTTCCAATGAAAAATAATGTTGGTTTGTACCCATTTTTGATCTACGCTGCACAGGGACCAAAGAAGTAAGCAAGCGGTGCATCTTTTTGCAAGCAGCAATTGCTAAAAGGGGAAGAAAGAGCTGAAAAAGACAACTATCAGAACTTTGGTTTTTATTCCTGTTGTACATACTTACAGAAAAAAATCACTTTGTGCATGGGTGGGGTCTCATTAGATGTTGGAAGGGGTGTTTAGTTAGCCCCACTAAAACCCAGCCTGGGTAATTTCAGATGTAACAGGACCACGGTCAACCACAGTAAATCCCCTGTGGTGGACATTTGTCCCGTTACATCTAAAAGATTCTTGTCACATGTTCACCACCGTGAATACCTGTGGGAGTCAAAATAACCACATTTCCAGAGGTGGTTAGATTGGCCACATTCCGGGATGAGCCAAAAGTGATGTCTGTACCATTGGCCCATCCTGGATCATGGCCCAGACTGTGATACAGGATCAGCTGCAGCGGCCGCATTGGCCGCTGCACCCGCCCGTATCTCAGAGGGCGGGCGGCCGGGAGAGCACGGGGGGCGGGGATGTGCCGCACGTCGCACCACACAGCCCCCTCCCCGCTCCCCAGTGAGAATCAGGCCAGCACGTCTAAAGGACGGATGGCCTGATTCCTGACTGGGATCCAAAATGGATCCTGGTGCGTGATTCAGTGTGGCGGGCCTCTGGGCCCGTCATGTCTGAAATTACCCCCTGTCTCTTGCAGAATTGGAGACAAAATAGTTCAGATGATATCTTTTATTAGACCAACTTCTGTTGATGAGAAGAATATGCAAGCTTTCAGGCTACACAATGCCCTTCCTCAGGCACACAACAAGTCATAACCATGTAGATTCATTAAATGCTGGTCAGGTGTATGTATGAGAAGCAATGGCTTGGGTGCAAGTGGTTAAGAAAAAAATAACTTGGGAGGGGGCTGTAGGTGGAAAAATCCCATAGATGTCAGACATTTGAAAACAAAGCTGTAAAAAAATTATTGATGGTGTGAGACTAAGAAACACTCAATAATAGTAATACAGATTACGGACTATAGTAAATCAATCATTTGGCTTGAGGGGTGGGAAACAGCTTTCCAGGTAAAGAGAAGGAGCTGAATTCACAGCATTAAGACAAAAGTTGAGTAGAGATAAAGTAGTGATTAAGCTTCAGTATCTAAGATGTAGGTTGGAGCACAAAAGCATGTGTGTGTGCCTGTCTGTGCCCCCAACCTTGGGAAATAGTCCTTGATGATCCTTGGTAGGTCATGAATCTGAATTAGGGCTGAAACTCGCCCTCGATCTTCTCAAAAATCTCATTGAGAATAGGAAGATTTTCTAGATCAAGAATCTCGCAAGAATCAGGCTCCTCGCCAACATTCTCATGAGATTCTCAAAAATGGCCACCAGGCAGCCATTCTGCAAATGCGAAGTGCATTTGGGGGGTTTTGAGAATCTTGTGAGATTTTTGAGAAATCTCAAAAACACTGTGCATGCATAAAATGGCCACCGGGAGGCTGCACGTGTGCATAATGGCTGCGGTGACCATTTGTGCATGCGCAGAGTGTTTTTTGAGGATCTCAAACATCTCATGAGATTCTAGAAACCTCATCGAGAACACATGAGATCTGGGCCGCGAAAATCTCACATGCTCTTGCGAGAATGCAAAAGCATTCTTCTTTCACCTCTTTCTCACTCCACTGGCTGTGCTTCCTATACACATCCCCACTTTGCAGCATCCAAGGTCTTGCTCTACAAATAAGGAACTCTGACCTGCTCTCTGATTCCTTTTTTACAAAAAAGCTATGCAATTTCAAAGTGGGTGTTTTCAGATGGACACAGAGGCAGCCTGCAAAAAGCTGTTCCAGGGTTGCAACCTCGTGTCCGCCTGCATCCAGCTCAGACTTGGTTGGGTTCAGATGGACCCAACGGGTTCCCCAGTCCATGGTCCACCCACATGACACCCCCACACCACAGAGTCACTCTAACCTGCCACCCATAACTCTCTGGTATTGCCAGAGGCAACAGGTGGCTGGAAACGGATCAGCAGTATGGGTGCACATGTCAAACAAACAGCTGCTCCACTTTGGACTGGTGCCCCAAGTTTGGCCAACCCACTCTGCTGGTGGTGCTCCGGGATGTTCCAGTGTGCTGCCAGTGAGGCTGCCCCAGAGCAGGCATAGCCTGCCCAGTTTGACCGTCATCTGGCGGTCTGCCTTTAGACTGACAGGTCAAGCTGGGGGTGAAATGGGCAGAAGCGAGCAGAATCGGGGCTTCATTCCATCTGAAAACATCCAGTATAGAACCCGTGGTGCCAGTGTGGTAAATTCAAACCATACCTACCCAGACACACTGCTAACTCTGCTCTAGAAAAAATGTAACCAGACACATTGCTATTGTGCTGTGGCTAAAAGAGCTAACATCCTTTCCTAGTAACTTACTTCTGTGTAAGTTACTGGACAACTTAGTTAACTTTTTAGCTTCACATTTCTCAGCACAGGATCCTCTCTTAATCTATCCCCTGCCCTAGATAAAAGTCAAATTGTGCCCATTTCTTTTTTTAAAAAAATTAAATAAGCAAGGGAATAACAAAGTCATACTTAAAGTACCCCAAACAATAATCACATATATGGGATGGGCATCAGCGGTGTCACTAAGTTGGAATGGGCCCTGGTGAAGAAGATAGTATGTGGTGGGGCCCCCATCTGAGCGGCCGGGGACAGGGATGCACCAATGCTCCCACCCCAGGGTGCAGCTGTAGTGCCTGTCCCTATCCTGGCTACTCCCTAGATTGGCACCTGTATAGCTCCTGAGTGTTGTCATGTTAATGATCATTTCAATAGGAAGGAGAGTCTGGTAACATTAGCAGGCAGGAGACTCAGAGCACAGAATGCTGCAGCCCAAGACAAAAGAAACAGCGGGTGTTTTCTGATGCAGTGTTCAGGTGAATGTTATTTTGTCTTATTTTTGTTTTACCAGGCACATCCATATGTAACTGTAACACTATTTTAATCAGATCCAGAGCGCTAGAAAGATCAGAGAAATGTCAACGTCTCTGCCAACCCAGAGGTTTTTCTGTCTTGGTACATGTCATCTACTAAAGCTAATAAAATCACTGCTTACTTCTTCTTAATTCCATAGTTAAATATGTGATATAGTTTCTTTTTTTTTAAGGCTAGTGTCAAGTCTGGCTGGCTGGGAGGTAAGTTGGGGAAGGATCAGGGCCAAAGGTGAGTCAAGACAGAATGGATAAGGTTTCAGGTAGTTAGATCAAATCCAGAGGCAGGCAGAGCAGGAACAGAGGCTGGGGTCCAGAACAAGGCTATAGCCTAGGGCAAGGAGTCGGAGACAAGGAGACAGGAACAAAGAGAGAACAAGACAGCTGTTCATCTCAGCTTCCTCCTGCTACCAGCTAGTCTTATATGCTGTCTGGCAGTCAACCAGGAGGCTGTCAAGGACTGAGGACATACCTCAGCCAACACCAGGAGAGGTGTGGCCTGACCAATGTACAGAGGCCCATTGGAGGTGTGACTAAGCCTCAGGCAAGGCAAAGAAGTGGTGCTATTGGCTCAGCCACTGCCCCAGGAATCCCGGGGTCAAGGGTACAAGACTCAGGTCTTGATAGCCAAGGGGGACAATTAAAACGAGCTAATCACATCTCTTGCATCAACAAAGTCATGGAATTTCACTCAGCCAAAGGGGTGGTTCTACATTCAGGGATCTAGGGAGGTGCCCCACAAAGTGCCCCAGAGCCATACTGCTGCCGCAGCCCTAAGTTGTTGATCTGATCACAATGGTGCTACCTTACCCGCACTCATGCAGCAGGAGCAGCAAATGGTGAGAAAACACTGTTTGGTTTGAGTATGCACAAGGGTGCTGAGTTCACAGAGAACTGCCTTGCAGCCTTGTCCATGACAAAGTGTTTTCTCACTGTTGGTTGCTGCCCATGCATGAGGGGGCAATGGCAACGCTGCGGTGGGTCAGGTTAGTAATTTGGGAGCTCTCAGGGCAGTGCTGGCCAGGAGAGGAGGTACTGGGGAGTGACAAGCAAAGAGCATGTGCAAGAGGGAGGGTGACAGCAATTTCACCCATATTTTACACACCACCACCACCCGCACATGCTCAATTGTGTCTAGAGGCAAGGGGAGAGGAGGGGCTGGAGAGATTGCCCATGGATTCCAATGCAGGAATCTAACAAATTAGGTCATTTGGGGGGCCAATACAGCCATCATTTTAGCCAATCAGGGCAAGAGGAGGGGACTGGGGAAGGGGGGTGGGGTGGAGGCTGTTTGCTTATTTAAAAGCATTGCAGCAGCACGTTCTCCCTTTCTGGTTAAACGGTTTCATTAGATCAGGTGAAATGAAGAGCTACTCTTTATTAAGTTTTTTGAGGGGTGGTTATTCCTACATGATTATTCTTTTGGTGCCCTTCCCAGCATGGGGCCTGGGCTATTCCTGCTTGATTATTTTTTTCTTTGCCCCTTTAACACTGACTAAATTGTTTGGGGGAGCAATCCTAATTTGGTTTTTAATCCTGAGCATGAGGGGAGGCCTTCCTGCTTTATTTCTCATGCCTTTGCCCCTTTTAAAGCTTATTTAAAATGGTCTGGGGGCAGGGGTGGTGCGCATTGCAGGGCACCAGGGGCAGTGCACCTCCTGGCCTGATTCCCCCTCCACATGCTCTTCATGCTTTTAAAAAGAAAAGGGGAAAAAACCCTCATATGAGTCCCAAAGAGTGGGGAGGGAGGGAGCCAGCAACCCGGTCCCAGGGCTGGCCCCAGACATGTGCCACATGTGCGGCTGCACATGGCCTCGCACTTGCCTGGCTGGGAGGCAGGCTGCAGTCAGCTTCTCCCCCCTTCTGCCTCCCCTTCCTGGCTCTGGTCCCCATCCCTCACCTGCCTCTGCCTCCTAGTAGTGCTGCAGCAGGGACTGGGAGATAAAGCTGTTTGTTTACAAACCATTTCTCCCAATGTGAGTGATCAGAAGGTTGTTACCTTGTGAAGAAGGTTCTTCAAGATGGCTCCCAACATTCTCACAACTGTGTTGTGCATGCTCACCGTATTCAGATAATAGACCACATGATGGTCTTGAGCTCCTCTAGTATAAAAGCACTCTCCCCCTCAGAATGACCGTTCCTTCAAACCCTTTCTAGGCATATAAGAAAAAAATTACATGCGGGGCTGGAAAGGTGGGTGTTGTGAGAATGTTTGGCCCATCTCAAAGAACCTTGTTTACAAGGTAGCAACCTTCTGTTTTTCAAGTTGGATACAGGCCCTTTTTACATGGCTACGCCGGGTGGTGGGTCCATGAGCATGCCGGTGAATGGGCGGGACATGCACATGGCCACACACGCATCCTCACCCACCACCCACTCTTCCACACCCATGGAGTAACCACCATTTCCCCCGGTTGCTCCATGCATGGGGACAAGTGGGGGTGTGAGTGAGAATGCGTGTTAAACAGGCGCGCACGCACTCCCACTCACCATGAGCGCTTGCACTGAGAAATTCACACGGAGCTCCCCCACCCACGAACAAATCTGCATGTTCATGGGTGGAAGAGGCCCGTGTAAAAAGGGCCACATTCTCACAACTGTCTTACTTATATTACCTTAGGTTGGAATTTAGGATGTAAAGCAATATCTTTTCTATCTTGGAAAATCTGCAAATATGGTTCTGAGATTATTATGGCTGCTATTTCACTAGCTTTTCTTAACGAAGTTATTGCTAACCTGCCCCCCCGTAACCAGTTCATTTGCGCCTCCCATATAATCAATTCATGTTGCCCCCCACCCATAAGCATTTAATTTGTGCCCCCAAGATGGAGCCTAATTATGCAAATTAAGCCCCGCCCCAAGACTTCGTACATGGCCTCATAAACTCTGGGGCCAGCCCTGCCAGCTCCAGACTTGCTCCCAGTCCTCCATATTCAGTAGGGATGGGCGAACAGATCGTGGTTCGGGTTCGTCCATTCAGTTCGGCTGCGTTCGGTTCGTCCGTTCAGTTCGGCTGCGTTCAGTTCGTCCGTTCGGTTCGGCAGTTCGGCTAGTTCGCCGAGTTCAGGTTCGGCTGTTCGGTTCAGTCATTCTGTTCGGCGGTTCGGTTAGGCTGTTCGGCCGTTCGGGAAATGTTGTTATGAGTGTGTTTTTATTTTTTATATTTTTTTTGTTTTTT
>QEPC01005652.1:154595-165608 GCA_003113815.1 Sphenodon punctatus | reverse complement strand
CTCTGACTGGCACTGCATGTGCTGCTATTTATCTGAATAATGGTCTTCAAGGGGACAACTTCAAATGCTTATAAAATTGGGTCCCTTCATCAAATTGTCCTGTAGTTTGGTAGAGATGACAGGGAAGAGATGTGATACATGCCTGCCACATATCTTGTAAACAGGATGGAATATACAAATGTTACAGCTGGAAATGTATTTTCAAGTTAATGTCTTATACCATCAGGCCCTGTTATCCAATTGTTCTGAAAATTGTCAAGTGTGTTAAGCTTGTGGAGGAATATGATATTTATATGTTTCATTCAAAGTGGATGGAAGCTAAAGAAGTTGTAGTCATGAATGTGTATGGAGCTTTTCTTAAAATCACAACATTCAATTGCTTCTAAAATCTGTTTCCTTTATTAAATTGTTTCAGACAGTGGTACACATAATGCTCTCCATTGGGGGTACAAACACCCCAAATGTCATCACAATTGAATAAGAAACAAAAACGTTATAGCTGGAAATATGTTTTTCAGTGTTTTCCCTTTATTTCAAAAACAATGTCATTTTCATTTCTGTTTTCATTATTATTATTTGTCATTTTTGTTATTGCAATAACAATAATGAAAATGACAATTTTCATTGTTGTAGTTGTAATAACGACAACAACATGAACACCTATAGTCTACACTACTCAAACTAAAGATGGCAGTTTGGGTACAACTGATATCCATTTTTCACTCTCTCGGGAATGCAGTTATTCTGTTTTGCCCTTTTTTGTTTCTTTCTGGTTTTTTGGCCTTGGCTATTTCAGTATTTATGTGGTCATTTTGGTTACATCATTATGGCAATATTTACACTATTGCACAATAGCAATTTCTGAAAATGACATGACTGAAATACAAAAATGGCCAAAGCACAAAAAACTACCAAAATAGGATACCTGAAAAATCAGTTATGTAAGTAATCCTTTTCAGTTGTGGACAATGTTCAAGCTCCCTAAGGGCTGCCCCAAAATGTGGGTAATTACGATGAATAATAAATCCACTACCCATTTCTTCTCTGCTGAAGAAATGTTTTCCTTAGCCTCTAGTCTAACATTGTATTGCTTCTTGAACTGGATACATCAAGTTCTGTACCCTGATAACTCTAATTTTTAAGGTGTAAACATATACTCACCCACGTAGAAATATCAGGTTTAATGGTTTCTAGGCAGTGATTTAAATAATTTAATATAAAACCTCCAAGCTTGTACAATGCAGCAGTGCCACTATCCCTGAGTCCTACCTGCATTGCATTGCTCAGATGAACAGCAGGAAACAGAATTGCTGTACATTGCATTGAATTGCTGAATCTAGGGCTTGCAGTGCTGTTAGGTATACCACTTCTGTTCCCTGATGTTCAGGTGAGCAACAGCAACAGGAACAGGAGTACTGTTGTGGTGCACTGCACTGTAAGCAAGTGTTGGTGCTTCTGGCCACCTAGCCTGCAGAATATGCTGGGTAGAAGTGGAGCAAAGAGCTATTAGAGAACTCCGCATACTCTGCAGGCCAGGCTGGCATGGGTACCTTTGCATACACCAAAGCCTGTGCCTCACACAGAGCACATTGCACATAGGCCCCAGGCCTGAGGCAGTGGGGACCTGGCCTGAAGGCTTAACTCCCATCACCACCACTGGGGCCTCGTTCAGAATCCCACCACTGCCCAGAGACCCAGCACCACCACTGTCTGAAGCTAGGGATACACTGTGAATACGACCAGTATACCAATGTTTCTTAGCACCTATTTCAACTCTAATTGTGATCATGACCCCTTTTGGAGTTTCAAATCATAGTTTGGGAACCTTTATTTGTTTGTTTTTTGTTTGTTCAAATTTTTACCTTGCCATTCCCAAAGACCCACGGTGGCTTACAATATTAAAAAGCACAACACATTAAAATCTCATAAAAAACCCTACCCTCACCCCTAAAACCACCCACTCCAACACCTATGCCTGCCTCCCACATGCTTTACATTACCTCAAGAATTTGCTCCGGCTCTGACGGATCTCTGGGGGAAGGGCGTTCCACAATACTGGGGCAGCAACTGAGAACGCCTCTCAGTGGGCTCTTATATGAACAAGGTTGGCAGGCAGAATCCACAAAAGCACACTCCTGGCTGACCACAAGGGTTGTGGTGGCTCATGGTAGGAAAGGTGGTCCTTCAGGTATGTGGGGCCCAGGCCATTTACGGCATTAAAAGTCATAACCAGCACCTTGAATTGTGGCCAGAAAGATATAGGTAGGCAGGGCAGGCTAGGGCTGAAATGGCTAGCTGTTTCTGGCAGAAAGAGCTCTTCCACAATGAGTGGCACAGTGCAATGGAGATGTTCATTCTGCTACTTTCATTCTGCTACTTCTGTCGGCACTTTCCAACATGCAGTCAAGGTGCGAAGTAGTGGAACGATTTTTCTTCCAATACTTTCTGAGATTATTCTGACACTTTCCAATATTTCTGATAATTCCAATGTTGCAAAGCAAAGGGTGTGGAATTAGTTGAATGCTGGCAGAAAAGCTGCTGAAATTTGTGGGCAATTCTGAAATGGTGGAATGAAATAGTGGCACGGAAAAAGGAGCTGATGCTTCAGCCCTCGTGCAGACTGTAACGAACAGGTGTAGTGTGCTCACTGTTCAGTGACCTGTCCCCAAAAGGAGCCAGGCCCCAAAAGGAGCCAGGCTGCCACGTTCTGCACCAGCTGCAGCTTCTGAACAGTCACTAAGGACAGCCCCATGCAGAGCACACTGCAGTAATATAGCCTTGAGGTTACGAAGGCATGGATGATGGTGGCCAACCAAACAAGGATTACATTTACCCTCGTAACAATATTACCCATGATCTGTAAATCATTTTCTATGTTGCTGCTCACCAGGACACCTTCCCCTAATTTGTAGATGTAACCAACATTTTTGTTCTTAAATCTATTACCTTGTTTTTGGCTGTAGAGTGTAAAGTCACTTTAAGGAAATAATTGCTAGTAATTTAGGCATGGCTGACAATAGACCAAACGATTAGAAACTATTTTATTTCCATTGCCATTCTCTTGCAAACTGCTACAATAATCTTTTCAACATAACTGCACATTGGATTATACACAATAAAATACTTCATACTGGGAGCTCAAAATAAAAATCTGATGTGCTAATGTAATCCACCTGAGTTGAAGAGCTAGAATTCACCTCGGAACACAAATCAGCCTAAGAAAAATCACATTTTGGTGAAACACAGCAGTTACACCACAGGGCAAGGCTATTAGAAGAATTGCAGCTGTCCTACGCATGCTGAAAGGAATCAATGAAATTCTTGCTTCCAAAATTTGTCTGCACACGCCTAGCTGAAATAAAGCACCCAGAGCCCTGCCTCAAAACTCATCAAGGAGAATTTTCCTTCTGAAGGTCAAAGAGTGCATGTATAACTGAGACATTGCAGTGCTCTGTCTAGCTATGATGCTACGCCACATGGAGGTCCATAAAATAGCTATTTGGCTGAGCTGAGAGATCCAGATCTTCCAGTCTGATTGGCTGAAATTCCTGCAGCGGATCTGCGTGGGCGGGGCATCTCGTGTTAAAAAGGGCCACTGTTCCCTTGTTGCTGTTAACTCCCCCAGCATCAAACACCTAAGCATGCTTGTTTCTGGAACATGAATTAATTTTGGATGACGGCTGTACACCTGGCAAGTGTGTATAGGTAAAGATGTGTGCAGTAGTTTAGTATAAATACCACAGATCTAGAGGTTCCTAGTCCAGTCTTTACCAAAGAAAAATTAGGATGCCATTGTTTCTCAAGGCTCACCACTGAAATTCAAAGACACTGTTTCCTTTTGTCAGGCACTGAATAGCAGTTGGGTTGCACTAGGGATCTGAGTTTAAAGTGGAGGGAAACAAATATAGTGCTATGAGCAATTTGAAAAACAACAAAAATAAACCTATTTCTAACCCTACTCAAAAATAATATCTTAGCTCAAGTATCACAGACACCCAGTCTCTGTAGGTCAGTGGGTCGCAACATTTTTATTGGCCAGACCCACCAAAATACTTTTTAAAAATAAATAAATAAATAAATAAATAATCCATGATCTACCTTTAAAAAACCATGACCAGAAGGAGCCTGGCGGCAGCAGGGGCAACAACAACAGCAAACCCTCCCCACCTCCCTCCCCCCCAAATCTCTGCAGCAGCAGCAGCTGGAGAGGCATGATCCTGGCAGCAGTAAGGATATAGCATGAGGTGGTCAGAAACAGGAGCTAGAGAAGCAAGAATCCTGTAGGAAGCCATGTCCTTCTTCTTCCTGTCCTACTCCCAACCATCAGCAGCACAAGTGGCCACAACAGCCGGCAGAATCCCCTTCAGACGCGGCAGGTGATGTGATGCAGCTGCGCCAGGGCTCGTGGGTTCCCCCATGACATGTTTCCAGGCCGCTCCAGGATCCACCTAAAATCCTCCTGCAATCTATCGATGGTTCCTGACCTACTCAGTGAGAACCACTGCTGTGGGTAACTCATCCAGAGCTATTTTAACAGCATGTATCTCCCCCTCATTAATCCTCTCTTAGGTGATAGAAACATAAAATCTTTCATCACAAACCAGTCTCTCAAGCACTCTGATGTTTTTTTTCATCTCTTCTTTAAAGAACTTCTGCTCAACACATTAACTGTTGTGAGGGACATAACACTCCAAATCCCAACACGTCAGAGCTCTGCAGAGAGGCAATATTACCTCCCTAAGTAACAATGATATCTTTGCACCAAGACATCAGAGCTGGGAGGGCCATGCCTCCAAACATTTGGGAATCAGAACAGCACAGAAAGGTGAGGTGGGTCATAGGTGCAACTATTAAATGATTGAGCATCCCACATTGATTTCTACTCCTGGTTTCTTCTGCTTCTCAGAGTTACAGTTACTGACGGGGAGAAGTCAGGCAAAATATTTGGGGGTCAAAGGTTGGGACTTCCAGGGGTAGGAAGGCTAAAGGGTGACAGCCAAATTGTCCCCGTCCTCCCTCTCCCTTTCTTCTGTCCACTATCCATGTTTTCCCTCCCATTTTGTATCTACAGCATGAAGCCTGGATTTTGCAGGCTCTTTCTTGTTCTCAGTGTGGTTTCCTCCCATGACTCCTTCACTCTGTTGTCCTAATAGCCTGCCCTGCATACTCAGCAGCAGAAGCTGGTCCAATAAACAATATCCTGTGAATTTCTTTGTTTCCACTCCTTTTTGAGGCATCAGAAAAAGATTGTCAGGGTACAGGTAAACACATTGTTTCCTGGGCAGAAGTTCTTTCAGGATCCCCATCATCAAGAGAGGACCAGTCCACCCCAGAGATGAAATTTCAGAAGTATTTGGAAATAGCCTTGTGGCAGAGTGATGTGACTGAGTTCTTGCAGGACCTGGCCCACAGCTAGCCAGCACTCTGCCGCTTGGCATCTGGGGCGTACGAAAGAAATAAATGATTGGGCTGGGTGTCAACAGTTTGCCAAGGTCAGGCCAGTGAAGTCAGGTGGCCAGAAGTGGGGCAGGCTAGCCATGTCATGTGACCAGGACTTAGCTATAAAGGAGCAAGCTTCCAGTCATCAAGAGAGACCTTCACAAAAAAGGTAGTAAGGTGGAGAAGGAGTTTCACCAAGTACCAGGTACGGGTGGGTGCTCCCTGGGTCAGCTACTAGTATTTACATATTTGGATTTCTATTCTACCTTCAGGGCTCAGGGCAAGTGACAACACTTAAAATCAACACATTAAATATAGACGTAAACTAAAGTAATAAATATACAATATAAAAATAACCCCCACTAAAATTGCCCTCCCTCCTCCAATCCAGAACCTATCCCTGGCTGCCAATCATCTGGACAAATACTAAAGGTCTTACATTACCCCTGGAAAATGCTCAGACGTTGGCAATCCCCCAGGGAGTCTCTGCTTGTTCTTGTTGCTGTCTGGTGTTATGGGATTATGCTGGAGTCTCAAAATGGGGAACAAGTTTGGGAACTGCTCTTCTGAATCCATTTGCTTCTATTTTATCCTGTAGCACTGGATTCATTTTACATTGCATACAAGGTATTTCCTTTCACCCATGTACAATGTATTACATTTTCTGTGCCTATTATGCCACTAAAGCAGTCATTGACTCAGTTTCTCTCCACTACTCCATATTTTAAACGCCTCTACCAGGCCTCTTCCTCTTTTCTTTTTCAAGTGACGTCACCCTAAGATTTTACATTTTCTCCCTGTATAAAATCTCTTCCCCCTCCCCTGCTTGTAATCATTCTTGTTCACCCTTCTCTGGACCTTTCCTATTTTTTCCCTCCATCTTTTTTGAGATGAGGTGACCTAAAATGAATGTGGTATTCGAGGCAAGGACACATTGTACTGCAGGTTTTTTTAATGTCATTATATAATTTTGTCCGTGCCGCTCACTATCTCATCTCAATCCAGCCTTAACATCTTATTTGCCTTTTTTCTGCTGCTGCTGCTGCACAATGAGCAGATGCCGTCACTGAGCTTCCTGTAATGATGCCTAGATCTTTTTTTTCCTTAGACGGTACAGCTAATTCAGAATCCATCAGTGTGTATGGGTAGTTTAAATTGTTCCATCCGAATGTGCATTACCTCGCGCTTGTCTACAATGGATTTTATCTGCCATCACGTTGTCCAATTACCCAGTTTGGTTAGGGCTTTCTAGGATTCCTCACAATCCTTGTTCCCACCTCACCTTCACTAAATAATTGGGTAACCAGCAAATGTAGGTGTTGCTTCAGTCACCACGCTCTCTACTTACCCTTCACTGACCAGATCCCTCTGTAAAGTTGGGAAAGCATGAAAACAACTGACACTGCCCAAAATAATGGTGGAGCAGGACTGGGAAGATGGGGGCAGATCAACTGGGAGATGCAGTAATTTCACACCATCTTCGGTCCATCTTGTTGGGAGGATTAAAAAATTGATTGGCTGAAAGAGCACAGCTTACTCCTCATAGCATCTTAGCCCCTACTATAGTCTAGCTGCCCACTTTCAAATGCACTCGGTACTGGCCTAACTTTCTTGCTGTTGAAGCTAATAAAAGTTATACCATGGACTTTAATTGGGCAGATTTAGACCTGGAGTATAGGGGTGTGCACTTTGTTTTTGTTATGTTAAAGATAATGAAATCCTTCATTTTCATTATTGTTATTGCAATAATGATAATGAAGATATATAATAAAATCAATAACAATAATGAAAATCATTTTTGATTTTGTTATTGCCTGGCATGTGTTTTTTTTAGGGAAATGTAAAGAGGGGAGGAGGGAGCAGACATCTCAGAGCCAGAGAAACTATGGACATTTTGACACACACCTTAAAGTGCTGGTCTTTCAATCTTCTGGGTTTACAAGTCCATAAGTAAGTTCCTGGATGCATTCTTCACACACACACTGCCCTGAGGCAGTTCCTGGATGCAGTCTTCACACAAACACTGCCCTGAGGCAGCCTAAAAAACATCCAGTGTTGAACTCTTGAACTGGGCCTGTAATGGGAGAGGAAGGACCTGATGGATGTAATTGCTGGCCAATGAGAAGCGCAAGCAGGTCCCAGGCAGTTGCATAGCACCTTGTGACTGCTCAATGTCTCCTGCCTCCCAGAACCAATAATGGGGGCTCTGGGGATGGCACTGCAACCCTTTATGTTGCAAGGCAGACTGTTTGACTCTTGTTCTGTGTTAGGTTGCATTTACAGAACTCTGGTGCTGCTTGCACTAAAAATCTTCCCCAGCCCTCAGTGTTATGCCTTACCTTTTACCCTTTATTTTACCTTTTCACTTCCCCTGTCTGTCTCCCCCTGTACAGATAGATAGATATAGATTAGATATAGGCCACTTTTACACGAGGCGCTTAGAAGCCCCTCCAGATCCCCGTATTCAAAAGGAGGCTGCACAGGGAGTGTTTACACACTCCCCGCACTACCAGAAGTGATGTGCCACCTGTTCTCTTCAGCCGTGGTGGCTGCAGACATAGGGCTTTCAAGAGGTGCATTCTATAGACATGAAAACTGGGGTCTATAGAATGCACCTCTTTGAAAGCCCCACGTCTTCAGCTGCCTCTGTTGAAGACAATGGGTGGCACGTCACTTCCAGTAGCGCAGGAAGCATGTAAACACTCCCCATGCAGCTTTCCTTTCGAATACGGGGCTCCGGAGGCACTTCTAAGTGCCTCATGTAAAAGTAGCTATAGATTATAGATATAGATAATATAGATAGAGCAGATTAGATAGATATACCCTGTAGTTTTTTTCTTTCCCCTTCCTCTGACTGTCTGCCCCTGTCCATATTATAGATAGATTAGATTAGATATTATATAGATATTAGTAGATACCAGGCTTTTTAAATTATATATATATTAGCATTATAGGATAGGAATAGGATAGATTAGATTAGATATTATATAGATATTAGGGGTGGGACTTGGGAGGAAATACCGATTACCGGATTTACCAGTTACCAGATCTCTGAATACCGGATTACCAGATTAGAACCGGTATACCGGTACCGGATCTTTTCCCATTGAAATCAATGGGAGAGAAAAGTAAAACTGAAATTACCTGCAAATGCAATTAAATTACAAAAAGAAAAAGTGAAAACACAAGTGAATCTAACTGCTAACTAACCAGACCACACTTTGTGCCCCCACAGCCCCCGTTAGACCCCAAGGCCAACTACCTATTTTTTTTATTAATCTTTAAAATAAAAATAGGGGTTTTTTAAAAGCAAAAGCATGTCAGTGTCAGGCCATCACACAGGAACAGCCAGCCCCAGCACACTACACTTTGTGCCCCCAGCCCCCATGGACCCCAGTAGCCCCCAACGGGCCCACTACCACTGTTTTATATTTTTATTTAAGCAATAGTTTAACTTTTTTTCCCACAGCGCTGTCACTCAGAAATCAGATTATGAATAAATCACAGCAACCAACTGCCAGTATTAACAGAGACAGACTAGACTAGACTACTACAGTCCTAGACTAACTTTGACTACACTTTTTGCTCACAGTCACAGTCTATCCCGCAAGGGCTGACCCCAATGGCCACACTACTAATTTATTTATTTTTAAACTGTTTTTTTTCCCCACAGCACTGCCACTCAGAAATCAATCACAAATCATCAGATTGATTCTATCACAGCAACTGCAGGGCTGAAACCACCAGCAGCCCAGAAACCACCAGCAGTTCAGAGTGTAATGCGGGGTTAACTTACAACATTGCATCACTGTTAGTTTTGTTTACTTTTTTCCCCCCAAACTAGACCCCCAAAAGAGATCACGTTGCTTTTGCCTACCTTTATCCTGAAGCTCTGAATCCTCGATCTTCATTCCCTCCTTGGCCACCAGTAGTCTTAATGGTTCCTTTTTGTGGGGTGATGGGAATATCCTTTAAACCACCACCACCCATTTCTCAATTCAGACAGATACACTCACGCAGGTAAGATTTATTAAGGGGTCCTCTTAACATAAGGGCTCATTTCCATGGAAGGGAAAAGGAAAGGTTCTTTCATTCATGCCTGAGTCCACTGGGTCACAGGGTTCAGGCCAAAGGCCTAGTCCTAGACCTGGTCAGTGGTTCATTAATTCATTCACCATTCACACCTGAGTTCACTGGGTCACAGGGTTCAGCCCAAAGGCCTAGTCCTAGACCTGGTCAGTGGTTCATTAATTCATTCATCATTCACGCCTGAGTCCACTGGGTCACAGGGTTCAGCCCAAAGGCCTAGTCCTAGACCTGGTCAGTGGTTCATTAATTCATTCACCAATTCACGCCTGAGTCCACTGGGTCACAGTGTTCGGCCCAAAGGCCTAGTCCTAGACCTGGTCAGCGGTTCATTAATTCATTCACCAATTCACGCCTGAGTCCCCACAAGGATGTTGGGGTGAGGGGGGGCTAGCCCTTGCTGGGCAAGCTGGTGATCAGCAAGAGCGGGGAAGGAGGAGTGCCAGCAGCTGTAGGGCTATGGAGTTCCTGCCCTCCCACGCAAGGAGGGGGTGGGGTCAGGGAGGACCCACCCCCGGGCTGCCCTTACAAGAGCTGGGGACGGCTGCTGGCCATGCTGGCAGCTGTGCTGGTGGCACATGCCAAAGGGGCATGGCCAAAGGGGTGTGCCCTTTTGTGGGGCCCTTTGGTGGATTACATCGGCCGAGACCATTACAGAGGGTAGATATTGTGACCGTGTGGTGGCAGGGGGAGTTGCTTAGGTGGGGGATGAGGGTTTTCTCCCCTGTTGTGAGTGGGGAGATGGAGAGTGCTGAGATCTGGGTGAGGGGAAGGAAAGGGGGAAGGGAGGGTTGAGAAGAGCTGGTATATTGTTGATCTTGAAGGAGGAGGCGGGGAGGATTGTGCGTGACCTACTTACTGGGTTTGACCTATTTTTTGTTTTGGCTGTGAAATGCTTTATTGTTGAGATATTATATTATGTACTGGAATTATGAATTTTTGTGATGGGTTGGTTGTTCCCCCCCTTCCTGGTGAGAGTGGAAGGGGTGGTGGGGAGGGGAGTAGATAAGGAGGGTTGTCTTTGACCTACTTATTGGGTTGACCCATTTAGTGTTTTGGGTGTGAAATGTATTATTTGCCAAATTATTATATGTTGTAGTGAACTTCCAGTAATTCTGGTGTGGGGTTGGTTGTACCTTCCCTTCCTGGTGAGAGCGAAAGGGAGGGGGGTGAAGGTCCTGTCGTGGATTTTCCTCTAGATCCACTGGGTTCGGGTGGGCTCACCAATTCGAGGCTGTACTCAGAGTCTGGGTAACTATCATTAGTTTATTCAGCATACAACATGTTGGACAGACACTGCAAAGGAGTGCTGCCCCCTTGGGACAGTTCAGAAAGCTTTTATACAAAAATGCAAAACTGTGCTTCACACATGCGCATATACAGTTATCTAGCTGGGTTTTTCCACTTGCCAACTCATCATAACCTTTCCTCTAGTTAAGACAGTACATTTGGTTACGCTCAAGAAATCTGCTCCCTGCATTCCATTCT
>QEPC01005652.1:140032-151097 GCA_003113815.1 Sphenodon punctatus | reverse complement strand
GGGGTAGAGGAGGGGTAGACCTAGAGTGCGGTAGAGAAGAGAATAGAGTGAGTAAAGTGGGGTAGTGGGGTAGGTGGGGTAGAAGAACTAGGGTGGGGTAGAGTAGGTGGGGTAGAACTAGGGGTGGGGTAGAGAAGAGGTAGGGCAAGGGGGTGGGATACAGCTAGGGGTGGGAGAGGAGGGGTTTGGCAAGGGGGTGGGGTAGAGGAGGGGTAGAGCTAGAGTGGGATAGAGCTAGAGTGGGGTAGAGAAGAGAATACAGAGTGTAAAGTGGGGTAGAGGTGTAGGTGTGGTGCTGCAGTGTAAGTTTGCACGCTCGATGATGCTCGCTTACCCTCAGCCGGCTACTCACATGTGACATCCAACATTGTCAACTGCACAGTCCAGTGACTGGAGGATGGAAAAAAAAAATTGAATTCACTGTGTTGTGCAATGTGCACACAGTTGTCAGGCCCCACCATTGGCCTGGCAAGCAAATGCCCCCCCCACCCCCAAACCTGAAGAGAACACCAGGTTCAAAAACTGGTGAACCCCCTGGCATTGTCAGCCAGGCAGACCCTGCCAGACTGCCAAGCAGCCAGCATGGCGCCAGTGCCACCCACCAAAGAACACGCAAGTCATGCCAGTGAGTCACCGTGCACAGCAGTGGGGCACCCCACACCCCAAAACAAGCAGGCACAGTCAGCCAGGCAGCCAGCTTTCCCACATCCCATCCCCCACTGGCTCAGCTTCCAAAAAAGCCTCAGACAAGACACAGCCGGCAGTCACACACAGGCCCCACCATTGGCCTGGCAAGCAACCGGGGCACCCCCACCCCCAAACCTGAACACAACACACAAGCCAAGTTAACACAAGGAAGCACACAGCAAGCCACATTTGCCCCAACCCACACAGTGTACACAGGCCCCACCATTGGCCTGGCAACCGGGGAACCCCCCACCCCCAAACCTGAACACACCACACAAGCTAAACTAACACAACCAAGCACACAGCAAGCCACATTTCTCCCCAACCCACACTGGGAAAGCCTCCAAAAAGCATGCCACCCACCACCGAACACACAGGCCAATGGGCACCGCAGTGGGCATGGGCAATCCCACACACCCCAAAACAAGCGGGCACAGCCAGACAGACAGCTTTCCCACATCCCATCCCCCACTGGCTCAGCTTCCAAAAGCCTCAGACAACTCAGCCATAGTGCTGCAGTGCACACACAGGCACACCATTGGCCTGGCAACCGGGGACCCAACACACCACACAAGCCAAGCTAACACAACCAAGCACACAGCATGCCACATTTGTCCCCAACCCACACTGGCAGAGCCTCCAAAAAGCATGCCACCCACCACAGAACAGGGAACGCACAGGCCAGTGGGCACCACAGTGGGCATGGGCACCCCCACACACCCCAAAACAAGTGGGCACATCCAGGCAGCCAGCTTTCCCACATCCCATCCCCCACTGGCTCAGCTTCCAAAAGCCTCAGACAACTCAGCCATAGTGCTGCAGTGCACACACAGGCCCCACCATTGGCCTGGCAACCAGGGACCCACCCCCACCCCCAAACCTGAACACACCACACAAGTCAAGCTAACACAACCAAGCACACAGCAAGCCACATTTGTCCCCAACCCACACTGGCAGAGCCTCCAAAAAGCATACCAAAAAGCAGTGGGCACCACAGTGGACATGGGCACCCCCACACACCCCAAAACAAGTGGACACAACCAGGCAGCCAGCTTTCCCACATCCCATCCCCCCTCATACAAGACAGCCATATGCACAGGCCCCACCATTGGCCTGGCAACCGGGGAACCCCCCCCCACCCTCAAACTTCAACACAACACACAAGCCAAGTTAACACAGGGGGCACTGGGCACCGCAGTGGGCACACTCCCACACACCCCAAAACAAGCATCCAGCTTTCCCACATCCCATCCCCCACTGCCTCAGCTTCCAAAAGCCTCAGACAAGACAGCCATAGTGCTACAGTAGTACACCACAAGCCAAAGCCAGCACTGCTGCCCCACCACAAGCAGGGCAGTCGGCACCCCCCCACCCCAAAACAAGACAGGGCTAGAGACAAACACACACAGCATGGTGGCAAGGCCACCATTATCCACCCCCTGTGCCAGTGGAAAGAAACTCTCATCATGACATGCCCTTACCCACTGTTTGCCCAGTGCCCACCATGCTGCCCAGCCTCCCCACACACACACACACCACATGTACTGCTGTCTAAAATCACCCCCCCACACACACACATCCTATCCCTAAGTCTAGGGGTACCCTACCCAGTCCAGTCCACTAGTGTCCATGCCCTCCCCATCCCCCTTGCTAAGGGCACCAAGGGGAGAGGGAACCCCAAACTTACCAACAGTTGCACGCACACACGCCTCCAGCAGTCTCTGGATCCTTTCAGTCTCCAAGACTGCTGTAAAATGGCTGGCCAAGCACAAGCTCCAGAAGGTCCCCCAGAAGGAAAGAAAAAAACCAAGATTATTGGCCAGCACCAGCAGCCAGTAAAAGTGCCCATACCCTAAAGAAACCTTCAGAATTGGATGACTGTTTTGAATTCAAAAATGTTAACCAATCCAAGGCAGGGTAAAGAAAAAGGTGCAAAATGTATCCATTTGCACCTCTGGGAAGGAGCAGGGAGGGACTCAAGTACTTAAAAACAAACTATTGCATGACAAAAGCCTGCCAACTGCCACCTTCACCAATTTAAAAGATCCGGTAACCAGTACCATTAAAAAGATCTGGTACGGTTTACCGGATTATCAGATTACTGGATTTAAATCAGGTATGCATAATACCGGCAATACCAGTTACCGGTAGAACCGGTACTCCCACCCCTACTAGCTATCCACCTAAGGTAGGCTGGAGGGAGTCAAGGAGTCCTGGGTAAGAAACCCAGCTCTTGAGGGAGAGAGAAGCCCAGGGTGCAAGAGCTGGTAGGCCAAGGACGTAGCAAGGCTGGGGAGGGTCTGGGTTTAGCCCACAATTATGCCCACCAAAGATGACTCAGAAGTAAAATAAATAGGGATCTGCGAACAGAACCGAGTTCGGAAATTCAGTTTGGTACAAAAGTTCAGTTTGGTTGACCAAACTATTCGAGTTCGGTCGAATTCCGAACTGAGTTCGTACATTTAAAACTGGTTTTTTTGGCCTTCCAAACTGGTTCGGATCTGACCGAACAGTTCGGTCAAATTCGACTTCAGTTCAAAAGCTCGGTTTGGTCAACCGAACTATTTGAGTTTGGTCTGAACTCTGAACTTCCAAACCGCGTTTGCACATCCCTAAATCAAACACAAACCACAGCTGGAGTGGTGGTGGTGAGTTGGAGTGAAGGGTGCAGGTGGGAGGGACTGGGGGAGTTGGAGTGGGGGTGCAAGTGGAAGGGGCTAGGGATTTAGAGTGGGGGTGCAGATGGGAAGGGCTGGGGTAGTTGGAGTGGGGGGATTTAGGTGAGCGGAGCTCAGAGATGGAGTAGGGGTTTGCAGGTGGGAGGGATTGGGGTGCAGGAGAGTTGGGTGGGGAAAGATGGGGAGTAGGGGTTGCAAATGAGCAGGGCTAGAGTGAAGGAGGGTTGGATGGGGAGATGGGGTGCAGATGGGGTTGCCCTTCGGGGAGGGACTGGTTGAAGGAGGGTTAGGTGGAGGGAGATGGGGATGCAGATGGGTTTAGGTGGGAGGATCTGGGGGAGATGAGGTGGGGGCTTGCATATGAGCGGCTCTGAGGTGAAGTTGGCTGGGGGTGGGGGAGATGGCTTTGCAGGGGAATGAAAAAAGGACCTTGCAGAATTTAATTGTTGTAATGTCCTCTTCTTCTCTTTATTCAATACATCAACCAAGACCTGATCTAATGCCACACCAAATAACTTATTTCCCTGAAAAGGTGCATTTGCGAGTAAATTATTGACATGACTGTCCAACTTTCAGGAATGAAGTTGCAACCTTCTACAGGCTACCACAATCGCAGACATACCAAAGGCTGCCCAAATCAACACATCAGTAGAAGCATCAGTCATAAAGGCTACTTCCAAACAAATATTATTTCTTAAATTAGTGGCCTCTCTATCTGACATTACTGTGTCCCTTCCAAGCTTGTACCACTTTAAATCGGTCCTGGCACAGTAGGAGTAGGCTGTTGCCATTAATAAAATATTAAACCTTTACAAAACACTACAAAATAGATGTTTGGGACTCAGTAGATGCAACATTTGAGTGGCAGGTTCTGCAAGGGGTTTGGGGTAATCCCTACCCTGGACTACTGTTGGTACTGCTCTGTTAAATCCCCAGAGTTCAGAATGTCTGGCCACGACTCCTCCATAGAAAGAGCAATTGGGCCACTTACCTTTGTGAATTGCTTTTCTATGGTGAATGTCCTGGCTGGACATTCAACCATTCCTGTAGATTGTACATAGTTCTTAAGTTTCCCACATTGCTTGTTCATGTAAGGTCTTTGGTTGGTGAGGATCTAGGCACATTATATTCAGTTGTAGGACTTGTTTAGATAGAATTGTTGGTTGAATTTTATTACAGATAGGCTTAGATATCAACTGGCATTGCTGGGGGGTAACAGTCCCTTGGGCATGCACACTAGGAAAATTTTGTGGATGCCTCCTACTGGTCATGCTGGAGATTTCTCTGTTTGTGGTGGAGTTGGGCGGCAGGGGATGGGGGAGGGCTGGAAAGGGAGAGGATGGGGTGCAGGAGGATCAGTTTGGTGGGAGGCAAGGGGGTGCCAGCTGGAAGGGGATGCAGGGAGCAGCTGTACACCCAGGGCATATGGAGAGGAGCAGGGCAGGGTGTGTGTGCCCCTGCCTGCAGAGGAAGCATGCCATCTGCAAGCACAGCAGCTGTTTGGGGAGCAACTCCTTTCCTCTTCCACCTCCGCTGTGTCCAGGCAGTGTCTGGACACTGAGTACCGGCTGTACAGTCAACCCAGAGCAGCAGAACCAGGCAGTGGAAAGAGTGATGCTCTCCTGGCTCCTCTCTTCTGCCTCAGCTTGGCGGCGGCTTGAACCCATCACTCAGAGTCAGAGGTTCCCTCCAGGCTCCACCTCTAAGCAATTAATCCAAGCCAAAGAGGAGCTGGCCCGGGCGGACTTGTTAACTTCCAGCTTAGGGTCTCGACGGGCCTCCCCAGGGTCCCGCACCCAGGCACAAACACACACACACACACACTGGTGTCCCAATAGCTATGCCAATCTGGTAGGCTTCAGATATGGAAGGGGCTAGGAACAGCAAAGGTTCTGCAGGAGATGCAGGAAGTCTGATGACCTTGCCAAATGTGATGGTGTGGGGGGCCAGTGGGGGCCAAGAGTTGACCCAGCCTGGTGTGAGGGGATTTGGGAGAAGCAGGAAGCTCAAGGAAAGCGGAAGAAGCGAAACCATATCTTGGGGCCAAGGACCCATAGACACCAAGAATATTTGCTGCACAGGGAATGAAATACCTCCAAAGGATTTGTAAACTGCCAGAGCAGTCACAACAGGAACCTGGAGTGTTTTGGGGTCCTGATCCTGCAGGCACACTGCTGGGCTGCCCCACTTCAGTAGGTGTGTGCACCAAAAACCAGTGTCGTTTTCATTTTTGTTTTTGTTTTTCATTATTAAAAACTGTCATTTTTGTTATAGCTATTAATGAAATTTTTTTTATCAGTGTCATTGGTATCAGTATCAATTTTTGAGTGATAACGAAGATTTTGTTTCCGGTATCATTTCCATTGTGGGCTGCCACCAGTGGCAGAAGTGCCAGCAAACACCTGACCCAGACTTCTCAGAAGTTGAACTCCTTCCTCCCTTTCTCATAATCATCATCATCATAATAATAAATTAATTAATTAATTAATTAACTTTATTGCTTAGCCTATTTGGCCATTGCAAACCCTACATAAACTGATACAAAATACATATTAAAATAATAAAATAAAATATCATACATGACAATTGAAATGAAAGAGATTAACAAGCCTCAGATAAATAAATAAATCGTTCCCAAAATCTAGCTAGGGTTGTCCATTCATACAAATATAAAATAATTACATACTATGAAATGAAATGAAATGAAATGGTTTATTACGGCCTTAGCTTCCGCCATCGGCCAAACAAACAAACAAACAAACAAACAGACATTTGATTGACAAATTCACAATTACATCAATCCAGACTTACATAATCCATCTATATAACTTAAAGTCTAAAATATACATGTATATAATACATATACACGTACTAAGTTACCTGTTACATTTTGACCTTTCTCATTACAATGCAATAGTAATAATTGGTGCACAATGACAATATGAAAAATTACTGATAAATATGTCTAACCTAAACCTACACCTAAAAACCTATTATGTAATATATTCCTAATAGGGATGTGCGAACACCAGGGGGTTCGGGGTTCGGCCCATTCAGAGTTCGGCTGAACCCGCAACTTTTCAGTTTAACCTGTTTGGCCCGAACAGGTTCAAGGGGGCCAAACCCCCCTCCAGGCTGCGTGGGTGGAAGGGGAGCCGGGGAGCACCTCCCCCCCTCCTGCTGCAGGTTCAGTGGCGGGTCCGGCAGCAGTGGCACTCCGGAGTGCTTCAGGCCGCTACTAGGCCTTCCAGGTCAAACTGGAAGGCCTAGTAGTGACCTAACATACTCCAGAGCACCGCCGCCGCCGCCAGACCCGCCGCTGCTGGACCCAGAGCCCGACCTACCTGGTGGTGCCGGGACTCTGGCCCCGGGTCTGGCAATGGTGTTCCAGAGTGCTTCGGGCCACTACTAGGCCTTCTGGTTTGACCCGGAAGGCCTCATATTATTTATTTATTATAAACATTTATTAGCCACCCCCTCATGCCCATGGCATCTTGGGACGGCTTACAACATAAAATATACAGATAAAATCAGTTTAAAAAACACAACCCCATTCATGAAGATTTAAAATATCATTAAAATCTTTAAAATACCCCCCCAAATACCCTCCCCTTCCACCTTCCCCTCTGAAGGCCTGGGCGAACAGCCAGGTCTTACAGGCTTGACGAAATGTCAACAAACCTGGGAGCAGCCAGGCTTCCTCCAGGAGGGAGTTCCAAAGCCACATCCCTGCCACTGAGAATGCCCTCTCCATTGTGGCCCCCCATTTTACACTGGGGACCTCCAGAAAGGCACCCCTGGTGGACCGAAGGGATCGCTCTGAGGCACGGAGGGTGAGGCGTTTCCTGAGGTATGAGGGTCCCAGACCATGCAGGGCTTTATAGATCAACACTAACACTTTGAATCTGGCTCGGTACGCTATAGGCAGTACGGAGCACAGGTGTTATGTTCTCCTACCGCCCCATCCCTGTAAGGAGACGGGCCGCTGCATTCTGCACCAGCTGCAACCTCCGAACCAGAAACAAGGGAATCCCCACGTAAAGCTCATTGCAGTAGTCTAGCATCGAGGTGATGAAGGCATGAATGAGAGTGGCCAGGTCGGGCCCGGAGATGTATGGATGCAGCCTCCGTACCAGATATAGCTGGTGGAAGGCAGCCTTAGCCACCAACTCAACCTGCCAATCCAGATGGAGACCTGAGTCCAACACCACCCCCAAACTCCGAACTTGATGGACTACAGGAGGACAGACCTCCCCCCTACAAGGGGAGCCAGTACCTCCCTCGCCCTTCCCACCATCTTCACCTCCATCTTATCAGGATTAAGCTTCAGTCTGCTCTGCCACATGCAATCCACCATGGCCTCCAAACATTGAGAAAGTAATGAGACAGCAGGACCTGGGTCAGTTGAAAATGAGAGGTAAAGCTGAGTATCATCAGCATATGGCTGACATCGCACCCTGAACCCTCTCACAATCTCCCCCAGGGGCTGCATTTATGCATTAAATAATAACGGAGACAGGATCGAACCCTGCATGACACCACAGGTCAAGGCTCTGGAGCACCGCCGCCAGACTCGGGGCCAGAGCCCCGGCACCACCAGGTAGGGTGATCCCTGGTGTGAGGGGGTTAAAAAAAATATTTTTTTACAAGGCTGGGCAGGGTGGGGGGTGCTGCCCGGCACCCCTTCCACCCGCACAGCCTGGAGGGGGAGGTTCCTCTCTGCCCCCACCCAAACAGGTTCAGAACCTGAACTTTGTTCGGCCGGTTCGGGCAGGGGGGGGTTCGGATTCGGGGTGTTCACAAACAGGTCAAACACCCCGAGTTCGGGCAGAACCCTGAACTTCTGAACGACATTTGCACATCCCTAATTCCTAAGTATCTATATCCATAAACTTGTGTCTGCTATGTGTTCTAAGTATCTAGCTATCCTATTCCTATCCTATAATGCTAATATATATATTTGTAAAAGCCTGGTATCTACTAATATAAATATATCAAATATCAATTGGGACTGCACTCCCATTTATTGATGGTGTGACCCCTACTTCCACAATATATTTTATAAGCCTGATTGACATTTACACTAAGACCACTTTATATTTCCAGTGTTATGTAAAAGAGGCTTTAGCACAAATGAAACTCTGGCTGTTATATGCATGAGAACAACATCTGCTAGGAAAAATTACCACCATTATAGTGGCTCAGAGGTAAAAGAATAGGTCAATCTTTAACTGTGGTCAAGAATGAATTCTTTTTATGGTATCATAGTCTGCTTTGTTAGAGTGCATTCTGATTACCTTTGAAGCACCCAGTGTCGGCCCTTTGCAGCTCATTAGTTCTAAAAGGTGGGCCCCAACATTCCAACTGGCATGTAAAGTAGGTCTGAAACGAGATTCTGCCAAAATGAGAAATCTCACAAAATCCCAGTTCCTGATACTGACTCAGTTAAATTGAGAACCTCTCAGTACTTGGTAATGTCTCAACCGATATTTTGTTTCTCTATTTACTGATTTTCCACTTACCACTTACTAGGATCCTGTTTACTGCTTTGCCATTTTCCAACTTGCCATCCATTTCAAATCCTGAGAAGTAATACAGATGCTATACAAAATTTCTTGAACTCCATTTTCCCTAGTACTTTCTTTAAAGCAAAATTTATTGCGGCTTTTGCCATTAAACTATATTTAAAACAAAACAAACATAACATACACAAATTTAAATACAAGAAAATCCAGAAAATGCTCTATCAAAGCAAATACGGAAACTGCAATTTAATAGATCTTCAATGTTGGGCGGCAATGAAAAAAAGGGTCAGCATCTTAAGGGTGTCTGGTCTGTCAGAGGTCAATAGTGTGATCAGCCCCTGTGGCAATGGTGGCAGCTGTTCTTTTGGAAATAAGGGTAGTAGTCACATAGTTCTTCAGTCCTTGTAGAGAAGACAGTAATATATCATGTGCTCTAAGGTTTCAATTTCACATGAACAAATACACCATCTCTCCTCTAAAGCTATATGCTCTGCTCGTCCCTTAGTGATGGTCGACTCAAACAATTGAAATCTTATCAGAGCCATCATTCTGCAGAGACAGTCATCTAACAGAAGATTGAGGTAAAGTTCAAACTGGAAAACAAATTTGACTGTGGCATACCAGGGCACTAACCTTACTCAACTTTGTTAGTTCAGTTTGGGCTGAGATGTCAAACACTCTAGCTATGCATTTGAGATATACTCATGAAATAGCAGAAATCAGGTGAAAAACTCAAATTGTTCAAGGTCTTTAAGATTTCCCCCCACCAGTTAAGTGGAAAGTCAGTAAATCGGAATGGTATCGGGATGATATTGTGATGGTATTGTGAGAATTGAGAAATCACAATAGCATTGGGAAATGATCAAGAAATTGATCCTGGTTCCCAATATGGCAAAATGTCTTACAAGCATCAATGTAGCTGCTCATTTCAGCCCTAATATAGCTTTCTCAAGGAGGCCATAGCTGCTCTCTTTTTGGTTCAGCATCACAGTTGGTTCCCCAGTAGTGTGGGGAAATCACATTGGCTCTCATTAAGAAGAGAGGAGCAAAGGTGAGTGCTGTAGTGCTATATCTGGGGTGGGAAACCTGAGATGCAGGGGCCAAATGTGGCCCATAGCTAGTTTTTATTTGATCCATTTCAAGTTCCTGGATCTGACCTCTTGATTGTTCCTTTCCTACTGAAAGACTGAGTTCAGGACAAGGGAGCAGAGATGATGGCAAGCAGACAAGGATTGGGGACAGATCCATCTGAGTGCTCAAGCCTCCACCCCCACCGCATCCCCAACTTCTATGTGGCACTTGGAGCTTGTACTAATTTTTCAGTGTAGCCTGCAGGAGAAAAAAGGCTCCCCACCCTTCTGCTATATGCACCATATTTTATACCAACACTGCAGTTAGCAAACCCAAGGATATTCTCTATGTTTCTTCCTCTTAGAGCAGGTGTTTCTAAACTGTGGGTCCTGACTAGAGCTGAATTGGTTTTTCATGCAGAGATTGGTAACCATCAGATTTGTGGTAACCAAACTGATAATGATTGGTCACCAAGTGGTAAGCATTTATTATCCGAGTTACTGACTGTTTAACTGCGTTACTGTATTACCATATTACTGCTTTTTGTTGGGATTTTTATTAATGGTTAGAAAAACAAAACCCCAAAAGCAGCTTGAATTGTTAGTAGCAACAGCTTAGTAGTAATCAACACCTTGGAGATTGTTTCTAGATTAAACTAAACTACTTTATTGAGAAGTACATTGTGATAGGAAAGGCCTATCCCTAGTCTTACTAGCTAGCTGCCGCCAGCATAGTGGCCAGTCATGTTGAAGGTCAGAGGGAGAATTTAGGAATAATGGAGAATGGTCAGGAAGAAGGAGGAAGTCCATTAGGAGCTTCCTGGGCACATCCCACCTGGGAGGGGGCTTAGAAGCAGAGATCAGGAAAGGTAAAGTGACACTCACACTTAATCACTATCTCTACTCTCAAACGCCCCTAGTGGTCATTAGGGTTTGTTGGTGCAAAAGGTGATATCATCTGGAGCTGTTTTTCCAACACCACTTCTCATCACCTGTCGCACCGGCTCACAACTCCCATTTTCTCATGTAGCATCTGGAATCGATCCCTTGGTAGTGGCTTGGTCAGTCCATCTGCCACCATTTCTTCAGTTGGGCAATACTTCAA
>QEPC01005652.1:108062-134494 GCA_003113815.1 Sphenodon punctatus | reverse complement strand
GGTCAGGAAGAAGGAGGAAGTCCATTAGGAGCTTCCTGGGCACATCCCACCTGGGAGGGGGCTTAGAAGCAGAGATCAGTAAAGGTAAAGTGACACTCACACTAACTCACTATCTCTACTCCCAAATGCCCCTAGTGGTCATTAAGGTTTGTTGGTGCAAAAGGTGATGTCATCTGGAGCTGTTTTTCCAACACTTTTCACTGTTTACTGTGTTGCCACAGTCCATTTTCCTGTTCATTCCAAGCTTACCAGCTACTTCTGTTTGCCCACAATTCCTTTTCTGTTTACCCAGACCCTTGTTTCAAGTTTACCTCAGTTAGCTATTAGATATCTTGTTCAAATCTCCTGTGTAGAGCTCCATTCTTTGTCGAGAAGTAAGCTGGGAATGATGGAATGCAGAAAAATAGTAAAACAGTAAATAGGTTGCACAGTAACATTAAGGGCATATTAATGAGTATTTGTGTTAATCAGTTAACCATTGCAGTATGAGGCTACTGATCAGTTAACTCAGTAGATATCCAGAAGTGAACAGAAGTAAAGTGAGTGAGACAGGCAGAATTTTTTTTGACAAAGATCTGAAATAGAGGAGGAAAGGAAAGAAGCAAACAAAGTAAGCAATATCAGGAACTAGCACACAAGAGATTTCAAAGCAAATTAAACAATTAGGGCTGAAATTCGATTTGAGGTTTTCTCTGTTATTGCCAAGAATCGTTATTGCCAAGAATTTTAAACAAGAAACGATAACAGAGAAAATTGCCGTCTCTCAACAATTCTCAGTTGAGAATCTTTTCTCGAATTATTGGTTACCATTTACTGGATTGTTGTTTACTGTTGGATTACTGGTTACCGAGTTACTGTTTACTGGGTTGCCTGTGAGCCAAATCCAATAACCAATAAACAAACATGGTAACCAATAAACAAACATGGTAACCAATAAACATGGAAGCAAACCAATAAACACCAATAACCAATAAACTAATAACCAATAACAAATAACCGATAAACATGGTAATAAACTAATAACCAATAAACTCAGCAACCAATAAACCAATAACCAGTAACACGGTAAATGGCAAATCACAGTAACCGGTAAACATAGCACATGGTAAATTGCAATACCGATACAAACGATAAATGGCAAAACCCCACAGTAACCGGTAAATGATGAATGGTAAATTGCAGAAACTGATAAATCGAATTTCGTCTAAGATCTTAATTGGGGTTCGAAAAAGCTGCAAAATCTTGGCAGCATTTCTCAGTTCCTGCTAAATTGTCTCGAGAATCAATTTGATTCTCATTTCAGCACTATAAACAATAAAATGTCCATCAGAAAGTGAAATGCCTAAAAGTTACAATAAAATGCATGCAAGTAGCATGTGTGTTTTGTGTATTTGTGTACATGCATGTAGTTTGAATGCAGGATGGTGGCTGCATGAGAGGCAGCCTGGTTTAGTGGATGCCACACTGACCTGGGAATCATTCCCACTAGGCACAAATCCCAGTTCTGCCACTGACCTGCTGTGTCACTTTGTGCAAGTCACTTACCTCTGTGTCTGTTTTGCCTTCCACCTTTCCAGCGCCATCTTTGAAAAGGGCTGAGCATGCTCCGTTTTTGTTTTTTACTCTCAAAGTTACAAGCTGGGAAGAGGCCACGCATCATGCAGGACACCCTCTAGAAGGTAAGTCATACCCCCTGCTCCCCTGTGCTAGGCCCGCTACCACCCCTGAGCCCCCAACCATCTCCCCACCTCAGACACTTGCCTGAGTATTCTCTGAGGTGTGGCCTGAACACTGAGGACCACTCCTCAGACCCTTGGAAATACTCACATTTTTTTTCTTTTCTTTAGAACACTCCTAGCTCACATACCTCCCAGCAGTCCCTATTTAGGAAGAACAGTCCCTCTTTGGGTGCTGATCCCACTGTCCCTCTTTCAGGGGTCAAAGTCATTCTTTTATTATACAGATTTACATTTTTTAATGTAAATTCTTTTATGATACAGATTCTTTTACAAAGCAGATTATGATCCTGGGAGATTTTTCTTCATCTCCCCCGGGGTCTCACCTCATCTATTATGTTCCCTCTCCTGTTCAATGTGTACACACAGCCTTTAGGTGAGGTTGTGGGGAGGGGTTGGGGTTTGGTATCATCAATATGCTGATGACACCCAACTTTACCTCTCGTTTTCATCTGACCCAGGTCCAGCAGTCTCTGTGCTTACTCAGTGTTTGGCAGCTGTGGGGGACTGGATGAGGGCGAGCCATCTGAAACTAAAGCCTGACAAGACGGTAGTGATGCTGGTAGGTGGAGCTGGTGGTCTGGGGATGGTGGAGACTCCTGTCATTGATGCGCTTTGCCCATCTCTAGTCCTTCAGGTTCGTAGTCTGGGGGTGCTCCTCAGTGAACAGCTGGATGCACAGTTCCACCTGGATGCCCAGGTGGCGGCTGTGGCGAGGAGCACATTTTGTCAATTACAGCTGGTCCATGGGCTACGGTTGTATATCTCAGACGTGGACCTGGCCACCATCATCCATGCCTTCATCACCTCAACATTGGACTATTACAACGTGCTCTATGGGGGGCTACCCATGGTGACGGTTTGGAGGCTTCAGCTAGTGCAGAATGCGACAGCCCACCTCCTGACAGGGACAGGCTGCCGTGAGCACATAAAACCAGTTCTTCACTTGCTGCCCTCATTGCCGGTAGTCTTCTGGGTCCAATTCAAGGTGTTGGTCCTTACCTATAAAATCCTAAATGGTCTGGGCCTCACCTACCTGCAGGACTGCCTCACTACCCAGATTCTAGATTGGGTCAGCTGGGGACACCCTCCTGAAAGTCCCCCATGTGCGGTGAGTGGCAACAATAAGGAGGGCTTTCTCAGTGACCACTCAGAGACTATGGAACTCCCTCCCGGCAGATTTCTGCTTCTCCCCAGATCTGCTTCTATCCTTCCGGAGACATTGTAAAACCTGGCTGTTTTCAGCAGACGTTCAGTGAGGGCGTGGGATGAGGGGTGTATGGGTTGAGGGGAAGCTAGGGGATTACTCTTGGACTGTCAGATGTTTTAATGTTTTTAATGTTTGCTGAATATTATTGTTATTTATATGTAAACTGTCCTGAGCTGCCATAGGTGGGAGAAGTCATGATATTAAATATTTTTTAAAATATTTTTTAATGAGAGAGAAAGACAAAAAGATCAGAATTCAAGCCTCAGGCTTCTCTTTCCTGGTTGCCTCACAGGGAAGCACTTGTGAGGACGGATGGGGAGATGATAGAATTATTAGAAACTAAGGAAATTAAGGATGTTCGAACACCGTTTGGATGTTTGGAGTTCAGCCCGAACTCAGCCAGATCGGATGCCCAAACCAAACATGGAAATCCCCAAACAGTTCGGCCGCGTTCGGATGAGTTCGGGCGCCAAAAACCTGGCTGTCAGGCTCAGGGGGGGTGAAGCTGAGGAGCAAACTTCCTGATGCCAGGGGTGGAGAGGCTTGGACTAGCAGTCAGCCTGCCCAATCACCATCCTTCTTTTCCTCAGACCACTGGCTTCGCAGTCTGCGATTGGCATGGGGCTAGGCTGCACAGAGCCAATGGGCTTGTGGTAAGGTGGGCGCACCAAGTAACAAAAGTCATTGCCCTCCCCCCTTCCAATTCCTTCTGAGTTAGCCACTGATCCTGTCAGCAGGCGTTTACAAAAGTCTCCCTCTCCCAGCAGTTTGTGTTCCTAATCCATTGCCATCCTCCTCCTATTTCACCCATTTCTACACATTTACCTCCATAGTTTCATTTATTTAGATTAGATAGATTTAGGTTTATTTTGATTCCCCCCCCCCCGGGTTGTTTCTCCCTCCCCTCCATTTAATTCTTCCCTTCTCCCTGTATATATTCCATCCCTGATTCCCTTTCCCTGTTTTTGGATTTATTTAGAGTAGGATTAGATTGATTTAGCTTTCATTTCAGATTTGTACCCCTCCCGGTGTTATTTGTTGTGAGCTGTCTGTGTCCTACCCCGACCCCCACCCCTGGATAGATAGATAGATAGATAGATAGATAGATAGATAGTGTAGGAGTTAGCTTAGTTATAGAGATAGTGTGTAGTGATTCAGTTTTAATATTTTATAGTGTATTTGTAGGACTAGGCCTTTGTAGATATTAGGTAATATTCCATTTAGTTCCATAGATTTTAGATTAGTTAATAACAGTTAGAGTTAGTGTAGATATATATAATATTAGATTACCAATTTGAATAAATAAATTAAAAATAATAAAAAATCTTCATGTGCATTATTTTTGTTTTAGAAATGGAGAAGGGAAGCAGGAGAGGCTGGTCTGCTGCCCGTAAGGCAGGCAATGGGGCACGTGGCAGAGGTGGCAGGGACCGTGCCAGCGGAGTGGTAGCAGGCAGCAGCAGCCTGAGCCCATCACCACGCCCCAAACTGTACAGGCTTGATTTTGGCAGACAGGCTTCAGAGGCTCCCAGCAGTGGCACTAGGGGTGTGGTTCGGCATCGCCTCCTGCCAGTGTCTTCCACTGCCACTCAGGGCACTGGAAGGCCTGCAGTCCAGGATGCTGTGGCTGTCTCTGCTGCAGCTGCAGAAGCATGTGCAGGTGTTTCAAGGGCAGGGTCTGAAGTTCATCATAGGCTACCATCGTCCCCCATTATTGAGGTGATCCCCAGCAGTCCAGGGCTGGTGGATCCCACCCCGGCTGCTAGAGGCAGGGACCGATCCCAAGGCAATGGCAGCAGGGAGAGGAGCAGCAGCAGCTATAGGGGGCCCAGGATGAGTGGCAGAAGAAAGGTGAGCAATCAGCCTCAGGGCCCCAGTACTCCCCTTCGCAGGGGGACATATCTAAGATTGGGGACAGCGAGGCAGACACTAGTCCTGTGGAGGAGATGTCTGGTGCTGAGGTGATGACTGTCCCTCCAAGAGCTGTCTCACTACCATGTACTGCCCTACCCATCAGCGCCATCAGCAGTGCATCACCTAGGCAAAATATCCTCCGTATGGGCACATTTTAAGTTGGTGCAGGTGGATGATCCCAAGGATGTGCAGTGCAGTGTGTGCCAGAAGGTGGTGAAGCGTAAGCAGGTGCTCACCAACGTTGGCATAACTGCCATGGCGAGGCACCTGAAGGGATGCCACAGAGCTGTGCAGTTAAGAGGGCTGGCAGAGGCAGTGGACGCCAGCAGGTTCCCAACTGTAGCAGCCAGTCGTCTGCCTCCATCAGCGGGCAAGCGTCCTTCTAGAGCAGCTACTTCTAGCAGCAGGAGTGGTATTACTGCTGGGGGGAAGTGCAGCAGCAGCAGCAGCAGCAGCGTACGTGCACCATGGAGGAGCTGGGGTGGGGGCAGCTGCCAAGTCCATTGGCAGCTGCAGGACGTGGAGGGCGGCGTGGCTTTAAACTAAAAGTCACACGCATGTTGGGGGAAATGATCGCACTGGATGGGCAGCCCTTCTCTGTGTTTGGGAACATGGGGTTTAGATGCCTGATTGGCTTCTGACCCCCCAGTTTAAGCTGCCCTCGCACACCACTCTGAGTTGGTAGGTGGTGCCAGCCTTGTACCGGGCTTTAAAGGAGTGGGTGAGGGAGCAGCTGGCAGGAGCTGTTCCACCGTACACTTCACCAATGACCCATGGTCCAGCAGAAATGCACAGCACGCCTACCTGGCAGTGACGGTGCACTGGTGGCAGGACCCAGAGGCAGAATTTGGGAGTGGCAGGAGGGGTCATGAAGCAGGATATAGGTGGGCCCTGCTTCAGACAGAAGTAATGGACAGCCCCCACACTACTCAGAACATCAAGGCAGCCCTGACCACCATGGTGAGGGAGTGGGTCACGCCAGGCATGCCCTTCACCAAGGGGTGCGCGGTGACAGACAACACAACCAACATACTGAGGGCAGTCTGCGATAGGGGCTTCACCAGCATCCCTTGCACCGCACACATCCTTCACCTGGTGGTCAGGGATGCTCTGGGCTTGGGGGAGAAGGGGATTGGTACAGGCACCCTTAGCTTCCTGATCGATCAGGGGAGGCAGCTTTCCGGTTTCTTTAACCAGAGCTTGAAGGGCAGCAACCTCCTCTGGCCAAAGCAGGCAGAGCAAGGCTCCCCAGTGCGCTAGCTGATGCAGGATGTGTCCACCAGGTGGAATTCAACATTCCTGATGCTCGAGTGGCTTCTCGAGCAAAAAGCAGCCTTGCATCAGGTTCAACTGGTGACAGACAGCAGGGCACCTCAAGGGTACAATGGGGTAGAATGGGAGATTCTGGCTCAAACGGTCTTTGTTCTCAGACCGTTCCTGGACATGATGGAGACCATCAGTTCCTCCATGGCCACCATCAGCCAGGTGACCCCTCTGGTTCAGAGTCTCCTCCGGAGACTGGAGGAAATTCTCCAGGGACAGGATTGTGGCCCTCAAGGCAGGAAGCTGGCAGATGAGGCAGTTATACTGGTACAGCAGCTGAAGGCAGGGCTGAAGGTGTGGTTCAATGAGCTCCTGCAGCGTGAGGAATATGTTTTGGCAACCATTCTGGACCCCAGGGTCAAGGACAGTGTGGCATGTCAGACACCGATCTATGGGCACTGGATGAGCTGGGTGAACTGGTGGAGAGGGTCCAGCAGGCAGAGCAGGCTCTTGAGAGTACACAGCAGCAGGACACCCCTGGGATGGTGGGAGTGGGAGCAGCCACCCCTTTCAACCAGCAGGGTCTATCCCTGCCCCCATCCCTAGAAGTAACAGCACCATTAGCAGGCTGAGCAACAGCAGCACCCCTATTGCGAACAGCAGCAGCTCATATGTGCAGGGAGCATGGGCCCAAGCACAGCAGGGAAAGCAGCATGGCTGAGGGTGGTGGTGGAGGTGGTGCCCAAGCAGAGCTACGCAAGGGAGTACGAAGGCATCTCAGCAGCAGTGGAGAGCTACCTGAAGGAGGAGCCGTGCATTGATCCCAGCAGCAATCCCTTGGCCTACTGGGCCAGCAATACCAATGTTTGGATGGCCTGTCCAAAGTGGCCAAGGGCCTGTTGTCCTGACCACCAATGAGTTTCCCCAGAGAACGGGTGTTTTCCATGGTGGGGGACATTTGTTCGCCACAGCACCTGAGACTGGGGGCCAAGTTGGTGGAGCAGTTGCTGTTCCTTAAGGTGAACCTTCTGCTGCTGGGATTCCTCGATCTGCTCCTGGACATGAATTGATGGTGCAGTGGCACATGCCATCGCATGCCAGGGGCAGTCTTGGAACGGGACTCCTCCTCAAGGTGCTGTCCCTCCCTCCCAATGCTCGGCGCCCACTCTGCCTCTCTCTCTCACTAGACAGCCTCGGCTGGCCTATCTGACTGACCTCATGATGCAGGGTGGCATTGGGAAGCTTTAAGTCTGCCAGCTGGCCTCTCGCTAAATAGGGAGGGCTGTCGGTCCACTTCATCCAGAAGCTGCCACTCTAATCCCAGGACCCACCATTAGGGTTCTGGGGCCGTCATTCCACTCATAGGGAGCCATCATTCCACCGCATCAAGAAACAGCCAGCCACTCCAGCTCCAGGACCCACGGTCAGGGTTCTGGGGCTTATGTTCCAGGCAGGGAGAGCTGTCATTCCACTTCACTGTCTGCCAATGCTCCACCGATGCCAGCCAGTCTACATTCCAGGCAGGGAGGACTGTCGTTCCACTTCATCCATAAGCTGCCACTCCAGTTCCAGGACCCACCATCAGGTTTCTGGGGCCTACATTACAGGTAGGAAGGGCTGTCCATCCACATCATCCAGAAGCTGCCACTCTAGTCCCAGGACCCACCATCAGGGTTCTGGAGCCATCATTCCACTCACAGGGAGCCATCATTCCACCACCAGCCACTCCACCTCCAGAACCCACTGTCAGGGTTCTGGGGTATACATTCCAGGCATGGAGGGCTGCCATTCCACTTCACTGTCTGCCAATGCTCCACCGATGCCAACCAGCCTATGTTCCAGGCAGGGAGGGCTGTCATTCCACTTCATCCTGAAGCTGACCCTCCAGTCCCAGGACCCACCATCAGGGTTCTGGGGTCTACATTCCAGGCAGGGAGGGCTGTCATTCCACTTCACTATCTGCAAATGCTCCACTGATGCCAGCCAGCCTGCAATGCCTAGACAAGTAGGGGTGATAGCCACCAAGCCCTGGCCGGGCCTCTGCCGCAGATCCACCAATGCCAGCCAGCCTGCAATGCCCCAACAAGCAGGGGTGCCAGCCACCAAGCCCTGGCCAGGTCTCTTCCGCTGCTTCATTGATGCCAGTCAACCTGCAATGCCCAGCCAAGTAGGGGTGCCAGCCTTAGTTACTGTGCCCTGGTAATCCAATGTCTGCTGCTGCTGCTGCTGCTGCTGCTGCTGCACATCAGCCATTTGCTCCTCCCTCTTGTAGATGGGCATAGCTCGGATGAGTGCACCAGCGGGCGGGGGCTGGGTGCCCACGATATTCACCACCAGGCAAGGCTTGACCAATCTGCAGTAGAGCTTCTTGAGATCAGTCAAGTATGATGCCAGCCTGCAACGCCCAGCCAAGTAGGGCTGCCAACCATCAAGCCCTGGCCAGGCCTCTGCTGCTGTTCCACCGATGCCTGGCAGCCTGCAACACCCAGCCTCTGCTGTTGCTGTTGCTGCTGCTACTGCTACTGAATGTCAGCCATTTGCTCCTCCCTCTTGTAGATGGGCATAGCTCAGATGAGTCCACCAGTGGGTGGGGGCTGGGTGTCCATGAGATTCACCACCCGGCAAGGCTTGACCAATTTGCATTAGAGCTTCTTGAGATTGGTCGAGTACAATGCCAGCCTGCAATGCCTGGCCAAGAAGGAGTGCCAGCCACCAAGCCCTGCATGGGCCTCTGCCACTACTTCACCGATGCCTGGCAGCCTGAAACACCTGGCCTCTTCTGCCACTGGGTCTCAGACATCCAGCCATGCCCCCATGGGCACCCCCTGGGGCCAAGCCTGCCTGCACAACCTGGGATGCCAAGCCCCAAGCCTTCCTGGTCTCTGCTGCTGCTGCTGCTGTGTCTCTGATGGCCTTCCATGCCCCCACGGGTCCCCCTGGAGTGCCCCAAGCCTCCAGATGGGACCAAACTTTCTGAATGTTTGGGGGGGTCTGAACTCCACAGGACCGAACCCACGAACCCAAACTAAGTTTTCAGACTGAACGTCCAAACATCTGAACTCCAGGCTGTTCGCACATCCCTAAAAGAAATTATGAGCAGGTTCACTCCAGCCTTAAGATTGTTTCATGCCAAGGTGCTCCGCAAACTATTTTATCCGTCTTCAATTTGGGGTCCCTCCTTACTAAAATATTTGAAAAAGGTTCAAAATAGATTTATTCTCTGTGTTTTGTTTGCTCCCAATAACACATCAATTGGACTCTTGAGGGCTGAATCAGGGCTTGTCTCAGTATCTTCCCTGATTCAGGGGGAAGCAATCGGGTTATGGACCAGAATAAATGGACCAGAACTTTTGTCTGGTCCATTTATCAGCTCCAGGCACACTGATTTCTGTAGCCTCTAATCTTAAGCGTAAGGATCCTTGGGACACTGGAGTGTCAGACCTTATTTCCTGTTTGGGGTTTTCTAGGGGTACTTTGTTGTCCATTCTGATGGCAGGTGCTGTGGTTCTTGTCAGATAGCATGTTAAGGACCAGGAGGGACAACATATGTCTGCAGCAGTTAGTTCCCAAAAAATCTCCCCGCTGTACAAATTATTTCAGGTGGCGCCCCAGGGGGCAGAATATTTAAGTTCATCTTTATGTTGGACCCAGAGGAGGACTTTCACTTCACCTCGTTTCAATCTTCTCCCCTCTGAGGTTTCTGAGGGTAGGGTTAAAGGGATACCTTATGATCTAAGCATTTATAAGGCCTGTAATTCAAATGAGATTGAATCCTTTTCCCATATAATACTCAGTTGTCATTTGTATAGGTGCCTTCATACTTTGTAAATAGTTCCTGATATGTCTAACACTAATGCGTCCAGTCTGATGGAACTTTTGTCTGGTCAAAACTGGGACATTACTGTCCGTATGGCTAAGTTTCTGGTAGCTGCAATCAAGGCCAGACTTGCCATTGCGAATAACTATTACCCCATAATTGTATGTTTTGTTTGGGGGTTTCGTGGGGTGTATTTTATAATAGTATTTTTTTTTCTTTTTTAATAATGCTCTATCCGTATTATATTGCACTGTATTGTGACGGTAATTGGCTTTGCAATTAAAATTGAATTGAATTGAATTGAATGGAATGGAATTGAATTGAATTGATAAGCAGGAGAGCTTTTGTCCGTCTTTATGCATCTGGAATATTGGGACATATGTATGCATGAAGGGGTGGAGCTTATTTTTGGGGGGCTGGAGTTTATTTGCTGTGGTGGCAGGACTTGTCCTTTGGCCACTCAAAATGTTGGGAGCTATGGGCTCCTGATGTGAGTGGCATGAGAGGAGTCGGGGTCAAACTCAGCAGGGAGTGCAATAATGAGGAAGATGGGGCAGCAATGGCTGCTGCACCTCCAGCATATTGTGCTCCCAAAAGTATGGCATCCTAGGTGGGTCCCATACCCCACCTCCAAGCACAGCTGTAATGCAAATTGTAACACATAAGTGTGTGCTGTCCAAAAGTTTCAGAGACATGCATTTGAAGTGATCATGTCAGTCACCCATGGGGAAGCCAGGAGTTTGCTTTCAGGATCACCATATGAATGGAAACAAACATTTTCCCTTATATTAATAGTGTGGAAGTAGGGGGGATAGGTATGCTGGGAATGTCTGAGAGATCATTTTAAGGAACTTAGTAGTGCTGTTTTCACAGGCTTCCAAATCTGCAAAGCCAGTTGTCTTGGAAACATAAGTTCAATTGCACCAGCAGAAGGTGAAAAAAAAATATAATCGTTAAATTTTAGAAAACACTAAAACCTATCTCAAGTGGCTTCTCTGTATGATTTTACAGATGGATATAAAACTTAGGAATGTGTGCTATAACTTCGCTGAAAAGCTCATCTCTGGGGCAGCTAGAATTTGGCCCAAAATGTAGTGCTTCTTGGCACATTTTTGCGCCCCTGATTTCAAGAGCTATAGGGGACCAGCTTCCCCCATGGCTGCTTGCAGCAAGCTAGTGCTGTAGCCATTTATTGCTGATGTGCATCATGCTCTTAACATGCCCCTCACCCAAAAAGTGGGCATTTCCAGAGCTTGTAAAAAGTGAATTTCTGGGGCCCAGACCTTCCCCAGAGGTCACACTTCCCAGGCTAGAACTTATCAGGGCAAAGGTGAATTGTATTCCCCAGCTAGAAACCCAACCACTGGAGCACCCTGCCTCTCTACCGCTGAATATAAGACAGGAGTGCTTGTGATTTAAACTATTTATTTATTTATTTATTTATTTAGACACATTTAATACCCCACCCCTCCCGCACAGCAGCTTGGGGTGGCTTACAATCAAAATAAAAACATCAAAATAGGAGGACTAAAACCTATTCCAAACCCTATCCCTAAACCAAACCCTCCCCCCACACATCCCTACCCATCCTCCCCACCAAAAACCAGGTGGAACAGCCAGGTATTACAATTTCATTGAAAAGAGGGGTAATCCAGGGCCAAACAGGCCTCTAATGGCAGGGAGTTCCACAGCCATTGCACAGCCACCGAGAAAGCCTCTGTGGCCTCCAAAAGCCTCTGTGGCCCTCCAAAAACTCAGGGCACATCAAGGAGAACACCTCCCAATGACCACAGGGGCTGATCCAGGACTTGAGGGGTGAGGGGGTTCCATAGGTAGGTCAGGCCTAGGCTGTTTAGGGCTTTATAGGTAACGACCAACACCTTGAATTGGGCCCGGAAAACTATAAGCAGCCAGTACAGTGATAGAAGAACCGGTGTTATATGTTTCTGGCGGCCCAGTCCCACCAAGAGATGGGCCATCAAATTCTGCACCAGCTGCAGTCTGGTCACCATGGGTAGCCTCACGTAGAGTGCGTTACAATAGTCTAACCGAGAGGTGATGAAAGCATGGATGACAGTGGCCAGGTCAGAGTCTGAAACATACGGCCGAAGTCGATGCACCAGATGTAACTGGTGAAAGGCACTCCTTGTCACAGCCTCCACCTGAGCATCCAAGTGGAGCTGCGAATCAAGGAGCCCCTCAGACTCCATACCTGGGGAACCAGCGGAGGACAGACCCCATCAATGATGGGGGCCGTCACCCTCACTGTCTTATGCACTAGCATCACCTCCATCTTGTCGGGGTTCAGCTTCAGTCAATTTGCCCTCATCCAATCCCCCACAGCTTACAGACACACGGTAATCACCGAGACTGCCTGGCCTGGGTCTGATGAAAAAGAGAGGTAAAGCTGGGTGTCATCAGCATATTGATGACACCGCATGCCAAACCTCCTGACCACCTCACTACACGTTGAACAGGAGAGGAGACAAAACAGAACCCTGCAGGAATCCACACAAGAGGTCTTGGTATGAGGAAAAATAATCCCCAAGCACCACTCGCTGAGTTCTTCTGACCAGGAAAGAGCAGAACCAGTCAAGAACCATTCTGCCAATCCCCGCACGGTCATGCAGGTGTGCCACCAACATGTCATGGTCAACAGTATCAACAACAGCTGACAGATCGAATAGAATCAGCAGGGCCAAACAACCCTGATCTAATTCCTGGCGCAGGTCATTGACCAATGCCATAAGCGCAGTTTTGGTGCCATAACCCGGGTGAAAGCAAGGATCGTGTCAAGAAAACTGACACGATCCAAGTGCTCCTGCAACTGCCAGGCCACCACCTGTTCAATAACCTTCCCTAAAAAGGAAAGGTTAGAGACTGACCAATAGCTGGCAAAGAAGTCAACATCAAGCGATGGTTTGTTGAGTAGGGGCTGCACCACTGCCTCCTTAAGGCAGCCCGGCACCCTGTCCTCCCTAAGGGAGACATTGACCACTCCAGCCAGCAATGGCCCCATTGTCTCCTGACAGACCTTAACCAGTCAGGACAGGCATGGACCTAATTCACAACAGGTGGCCCTAACAGCCCCGAGAACATCCTCCGCATTGGTAGGGGTTACCAACCGAAACTGATCCTACAAAGTAGGATGAGTCCATAACCACTGGTTTCCCCACTGCAAGAAATGCAGCATCGAAGTCATGGTGAATCTGAGAAATTTTTATCTGCAAAATAATCTACAAATATGTCACAGCGGACACAGGATAATTCCACTCCCAGGTGGAGGGAGGTTGGACTGACCAGCCCCCGCACCACCTAGAACAGTTCTGCTGGATTGGATTTTGTGGCTGCTATGAGGGCAGCAAAAAACTCCTTTTTTTGCTGCCCACATAGCCATGGCATAAGCATGTAAACTATGACTGCTTTTAAATGAGGGCGTGCTGAAGTGCCTCCCAAATGCCGCATTAAAGGAAAGCCGCCGGAAGTGACATTCTCCCCGTTGCCGGCAGCGGCGGCGGCTAGAGACACGGGGCTTTGCAGCGGCGCGTTTTTAAGAGTTCAATTATCTGACTTAAGAACACGCCACTCCAAAGCCTCGTGTCTCCAGCCGCCGCCGCCGCCGGCAACGGGGAGAATGTCACTCCTTGCTGATGCATTGCTGACCTTAGGGGTGTGGCGCATGAGTTCATGGCTACCATGGGCCAGCTTTCCTTTCATTTGGGAGGTGCTTCAGCGCGCCCTCGTTTAAAAGCAGCCTATTTCTATGTCACAATCTGTCAGCTTCAGCATGCAAACGACACCACCATCGCTCCAACCGTCACTCCTCCTGCTTCAGCACCTGCAGCACCTCCGAAAACCAGGGAGGCCTCTGGTGCTGCCGTCTGGGAAGCGGACGCTTTGGAGTCATCGGATCAATGGCCTCCATCAGCAAGGTGTTCCACAGCACAACGAGGTTATCGATGAGACGGTCGTCCAGATCAGAAGGTATTTCACCCAGAGCTTACCGGAACCACTCGGGTTCCATCAGTCTCCAGGGGCAAAACATTCAGATTGGTTCCACGCCCTTCTGGGGGCAGACGTGAGCAGGGAGCAAGGCCTGTATGAGGTAATTATCCGTCCATGACAAGGGCAGAACTGATATCTCCTCCACCAATGGACCCCCTGCCTCAAGTTCAGAGCAAAATACAAGGTCTAAGGTATGTCCCCCCTGATGTGTTGGGCCACTAACCATCTGGGACAGGCCCATGGTAGCCATGAACTCATGCTCCGCACCCCTAAGGTCCGCAATGCATCAGCATGGACGTTGAAGTCCCCCAAGACTACCATATTCGGGCACTGCAACACCTCGCCCTAAACCAACTCTACTAGAGCATGTAGAGAGGCTGCCGTACAGGTAGGCACATGGTATACAAGCAGAACTCCTCCAAATCAAACACCAGATAGAGACCCTCAATATCCAATATAGGTTGCACCAGATACCTCTTTAGGGAAATAATTTGAACCCTATAGACTAACTCCATTTTGAATAGCCACATTGCCTTAACCAGAGTAGAAAGCCACTTTAACATGGCTTACAGAGATGTATGCTGGGTAAAATCATACCAGACCTCTGTTCCAGAAACAGAAAATGCTAGATGCTTACTTTAGTTCTTTCCCATAACAAAGTTGTCCTTAGAATATAGGCCCTGAGACATTTGGACGCCTTTTGCCCTTTTCACACACTATAACACAGTTATAGCCTTGTAGTGATAAAGCAGGTGCAACCTTCTAGTTAGAACAGAATGCATAGTTCTCAGACACGCTTAAATGTAAACATGGTTGGCTCATGTCTGGGTTGTATTGTTTTGGGAATGTGTACTCTTTAAGTATGTAAACACCTTGCTAACTCCTGAGTTTTCTGTAATTTTCCATTATTGTACCATGTCACTTGAGTGACACCTTTGCTTGTACCAAAAACCTATAACTATCCTGGTGTAAGAGGAGGAGTCGGAGACTTTCTGCTGAACCCTGCGTGGTGATGAAAGATGTCTCTCCCTCTCAGCTGAAAGGTAAACAATAAAGAAGCTCTATCAGATTTCAACCATTGGTGTGGGTATACGTTTTTCCACAACACCTCCGAACAGCCCAAGACTGTAAAAATCATGGCTACACCACCCCCTTTTACCCCGTCCCTCCGAACGTGGTTGGTACTGCATGGAATACCCGTGCTAGCCATATATGATGGCTAGCACAGGGGATAGGCTAGAGCTGAAATGAGTACCCAGAAAAGCAGTCATACTTGATGAATTTCTGGTACCCGAATTAACCTGACAATATCGGGTACCAATTGGCACCCAGTTGTGACCCGATTCAGATATATAATGTATCAGAATGTCGATTTCTGGTCCCATAAAATTGACTTCTGTCCTGATTTCCTTTATTATTTTTGTCCCAATTTTCCAGTCTTCCAACCCCATCAGATACCGATCAGTAATTGGAAAATAAATTCAAAAATCAGTATTGGAAGTTATTGACTTATCAGGTTTCCTGGTACCTGAGCAGTAACCCTGTAACGGATGGGAAGTTCAGATTCAGTTTAATCCGAACCATCCAAATTTTGGCTGGTTCAGATTAATCCAAATCAAGATAAGAACTGGACTACAATGCAAACCATGGTTCAGTTTTTATCTAAGTTGCATTGACTGGTTTTTGGCACCCTTTTCCAGGTTTTTTTTTTTTTTTTTAAAGCCAGCAATGAAAATGAGTTTTCTTTAATGGCTGACTAACAAGAGGGGAGGGGGGAAAGAGGAGAGGGAGGTTGGGAGAGGGAGGAGAAGGCAGGAAGAGGGATTTCTGATGTCCAATTGCCATCAGGGCACATTGATACAGTAAGAGTCTGGGGCAAAAGTAAGAGTTTTTCCCCTCCTTTCTCCGCACACTAGCAGTTTGAATAGAGGAGGGAGTTTGCTCCATGTACCACATTGTTCTGTCAGTTTGCTTGCTTGCAGTGGACTGAGGACTTTGAGGATTGTGCACAGGCCAGCAAGGATCATCAAGGTAGGTAAACCATAATGGTTTTTTTTTTAACTTTAATTTCCATCCCTAAAACGGCCAATATCCTTTCCCGGATTTCTCACATTTCAGGGTGCACACTCCTACTGGGGTCAGACCTTTCCCTCTTGAATTTAATTGCCAGGATTGAAACTTGGCAAGAGACACTCTGTCCCCATTCCCCAAATTAAGCCCTGGGCAATAAACTCTACAGTGCTATGGGATTCCCAAGACAGCTCCCTAAGGCCAGGTTGTCATGAGAACAGAATAAAACAGTCTGTTCTGAATCAAGGATTCGCCTGTCTGTTTGTGTCTCTGAGACTGGGTGAGAAACGCTACCCTAAACTGTTCACAGAACTGACACTGAATGCATGCCACTTGTCCTGCCCTTCGTGGCCATGCAGTTTGAGAGAAACACCACTTTCCATAAAGACTATGGGTGGGTATGTATGTATATACATACAAATATATTTTGAAATACACAAATAAAACCAGGTCAAATTCCCTAACCTGCTAATATGTTAAAAATACTCATGTTGTAAACCAAATAAACCCACAACTCTCCAAATTCTACCCCATAACCTGCCATGGTCAAACAGAAAGATCTTACATTGCCTCTAACCCACAACTCTCCAAACTCTACCCTTACCTGCCATAGTCAAACAGAAGGGTCTGTAGCAGGGCTAGTCAGGGCTGCCAGAAGTGGGCTTCTAACTATCTTTCCGCCTTCCTCTCAAAATGGAACACTGATATGAGCCAGTAAAAAACTGGGCTGTGGCTTGATAGGAGGTGTGGAATGTTGTAGGCTTTTTTAAAAAAGGCGGGGCAGTTGATCTAATGAGGAAGAGGAGTTGACTGCTGAGGAGACAGTAGGACTGAGAAGGGAACAGTTCCTTGTAATCACATGAGCGACCTGTACAAGGATGGTGAAAAGGAGTGATCGGGTAGCCTCTCCATGCGAGATCAGCTGGCAGAGTGGTCAGCAATGTGCTTTACAGATAAGGACTGAGACATTGAATAAAGTGGGCCCCGACCATCATCATCAACAACAATTCAGGGAGGACAGCGCTGTCGGACACACTCTGTTTACAGGCCTGTGCATTTGGTTTTGATTTGGGAAGCTTCATAAGTTAATATAAGTGTTGATTTCAATCCTTGTTATATTAAAAACATGTTTTTAAAAACTGTCCACTGTTACACTAAGTTTTGGTCCAATGTCTTCCTGTTAAATAGCAGGAATCCTGTAATAAATTTTACAGGCAAACTCTTGGTTGGTGACTCATTACAGGTCTTACATTGCCTCCAGAAGATGAACAGGTTCAGGCTTAGATGACTGTTGAAGGGAAGGGAGTTCCATAATTGTGGGACAACCATTGAGAAGGCCCCTCTGATGCAATCCCTTGCTGTGATAACTGGTTGGCAGATGGTACATAATAGGGATCTGCCTTTCATTTTCATTACTAGAATTATGAAAATGAATGAGCCTTCTTTCATTTTCATTATTCAATAACAAAAAGGAAATAAAAAGATTCCAATTTTTTAAATAAAAATGAAAATTTTCATTACAAAATTAAAATTTGGGGACATACATTTCAGGCTGTAACTGCTTTGTTCTTCATCTGATTTGCATGATGTTTGGCCAGATTGTACCCCTTACTAATGGGATCATCCCTGCTGAATTTTAGAATTTCCCAATTTTATAAGCAATTGAACGTTTGTGATTTTAACAGAAGTCGTGCAAATGCTAGTCCTGACAATAATGGGACAAAAACAAAAAATTCAGGACAATTTCAGGACTTCAGGCATCAAGGCAGAGGGGAGGAGGAAACATCCCAGCAGTCAAGAGATGTTATTGACACATCCAGTCTGGCCAATTGGCATCCCAAACACATTCTGCAGCAGTGTGACAGAGGACATAAGAGAATCTCTTCTGGCTCTTTCATAAACAGATGCTTCCACCTTCCCAGTAACAAGCAGAGGTGTGGGGTTGGCACAGCACAGAATTAGTATATATGATTGACATTTCTTTTGGCCAATTGGAATCACAAACCCATCTTGTACCACTCTAACAAACATAAGAAAATCCATGATATAGGCTCATTCTCTGGAGATGCTTGCCACAGTATCCAATAACCGATATCAGGGACGCTTGGGGTTGGCACTGGGAAGTAAATATAAACTTCTGCCAAGCTGCACAGACCCCACCCTGACTAGTTCTTGTGTGGCTCATAGGCAGGCTCAGTGCTGTGTGTGTGCTCTGCAGTCTTCAGGCTCACTACAAATGCTCAGAACAGCAGACCTCTGCACCTACTCTCCACCATGGATTCTGTGATGTTGCCATGCATTTTCTTTGCCTATGGGAGGCTTGAACCACCAGCCTTTCCACTTCCTTTCCAAAACTCTACCAGAAAAGCTACTAGAGCAACTGCTAGCTGCTCCTATCTACTTTGGTCATGAGGATCGGCACTGTATATTTTGTTTTTGGTATCGTTATTCGTATTGGTATACACATAATATCTAGTTTTATTTATATAGTTAGAGAGAGAGAGAGAATCCAAGCTAAACCTAACCTATGTATAATACAAAATATTATTTTCCTATAATCATAACATATATATAATAAAACAGCCTAGTATCTAAATATCTAATATGTGTGTGTGTGTATATATATACAACTAATATCTATATCTATATAATATATGGACGGGGAGACAGACAGGGGAAGGGGAAAGGAAAACTATGGGGTATATCCACTATCTCTAATCTATCTCTATTATATATCTATCATCTAATGTGTATATAGATTAGGGATGGGACTATCGGTGAAATACCAGTTACCGGTTTTACTGGTATTGGTTTTATCTGATATCGGATTTATCAGTATTGGTATATTGGTTTTTTAACATTGCCGATTTTTTGGATCTTTAACATTGCAGCCATCTTTAAAATGGCCACAATGTTAAAGATTAGAAAAATCAGCAATGTTAAAAAACTGATATACCGATACCAATATTATCAGTTTTATCTGATTAATCTGATATTGCCAATTACCAGCATTATCGGATTAATCTGATACCGATAGTCCCATTCCTAATATATATCTAAACTATACTACCTATATCTATCTCTCTATATGTGTGTACAAGGGGAGACAGGCAGGGGAAGGAAAAAGGTAAAATAAAGGATTGGAAAGGTAAGGTGGTAGGGATATATATGGGAGGATTTTTAATGCAGGCACCAGCAGATTCTGTAAATGCACCCTGACAGAGCAATAGCTAACACAGAACCAGAGTCAAGCAGCCCAACCCTGCAGTATAAAGGGTTGCAGTGCCTTCCCTGAAAGCTCCCCTGATTGGTTCTGGGAGGCAGGAGACCTTGAGCAATCACAGGGTGCCACTCAACTGCCTGGGACCTGCTTGCACTGCTCATTGGCCATAGTGGAGCATCATAGCAAACCTATTGTGCACTTTATGATAAAAGCATGATATTTGCCACAGAGGTAAACTAACATATTACGAACAAATCTGGATATTGAGCCGTCACAGATTTGCCCCCTGACAGCCATGGCAGCCATCTTTCAAAATTGCCATCGGCAGTAAATGTGTATTTGACTAAATATTGATTATTTTAGGAAATCCTATATAATTATAGCCAAATAAAGTATTATTATTATTATTATTATTTTATTTATTATAAACATTTATATAGCACCAGTCATGTACTTGGTGCTGTACAAAAACATAGAAATAGACGTGGTCCCTGCCTGTGGCTTACAATCTAAAAGACAAGGAGGGGGAGACAGGGAGAGGGGACAATCGGAGAGACAGGGGAGAAGACAAACATCATTCAAGCGGATGCGAAGTTTCAGGTGTGTGTGCTTGGCTTGGTTACAATCAGGATGGTTGCAGCAGTCTGCGGAGGGTGGCAGACAGTAAGTATACGGGGAACGACTAGCAGGCATTGGTAAAGGCGGCGAGGAAAAGGTGGGTCTTGAGGAGGGATTTGAAGGAGCGGAGTGAGGGGGCAAGGCGGATATGGGTGGGGAGGGTGTTCCAGGCATGGGGGGCAGCGAGGGAGATGGGTCAAAGGTGGTTAGGTGAGCAGGAGAAATGAGGGAGAGTGAGGGAGGGGACAGAGGAAGAGCGGACAGCGCGTGCAGGAGTGCGTAGGGAGATTAGGTCCAAGAGGTAAGGGGGAGCTTGGTTGTGGAGTGTTTTGAATGTGAAAACCAGGAGTTTAAATAGGATACATTCAGGAATGGGGAGCCAGTGGAGAGAGAAGAGGAGCCAGTGGAGAGAGAAGTGAGTGTGTGTATGTATGTGTGTATATGTATACATATATATTAAAAATATGTAATTGTTTCATTTCAGGTGGTGGTTGCTGATCAATGGTGGTGTTGCGGTTAGCTAAACAGGATGATGTTGAGAAGTTTCAAACTGGTTGACCCTGGTTGTCCAGAACCATCAACGCCCTCTCAGCATCCAACAGCGACAAACTGGAACCTTTGCATTATCTTCCAGAAAGACACACCAGAGCTACTAACATGTCCAGCACAGTCTAAAAGGAGAGACGTGGGGAATGGATACAGATCACTGGCAGAAAACCTTCTCAAGTTTGATGAGTTGGGAAGGCTAGATGAAGGGCATGGTATTGAGTCGACTATGGTTGCCAACAATGCTAGGTACCATAACACATGCAAGCTCAAGTACAACACCACAAAGTTTCAAAGAGCAAGAAAAAGAAAATTCAAGACAAATAGCGATGATGTATCTGCTGCACGTAAACGCACCAGGTCACAAACACAGAAAATATCCAGTAGTGAAACAGCAGCCCAAGATGCCCGGTGTTTCTTCTGCAGACAGTTATCTGGCACTGATGGTCTCCATGAAGCAACCACATTACAGATCGACAGCCGGGTATGTGCCTGTGCAGTGCTTCTCGAGGACACAGAACTACTGGCCAGCCTTAGTCCAAGAGATATGATGGCCTTGGAAGGCAAATACCACACAAAGTGCATAATGGGACTGTATAATCATGCAAGGAAGGTCAAGACTGAAGCACCCACAGGCTCCGAAAGGAATCAAATGATTCCAGGAACAGTCTTTCCATAACTGATCGTGTACATCGAGGAAACATGTATGGATAAAAATACTGCACCGGTCTTCAAACTTGCTGATCATCTTGCACGCCTATACATGTCAAGGATGGAGTAGCTTGGAGTTAGGTGCGATACAAGACTGCACACCACAAGACTGACGCAACGTCTCATGGCTCATTTTCCTGACTTGTGCACAGAGCAAGGGACATGGTATTTTCCTGGCTTTTGATGAAGACCTCAGTGCTGCACTGGCCAAAGCCTTTGAGGTGGACACAGACAGTGATGCACTTCACCTTGCATATGCTGCACAGATTGTTCGTCATCATATGTTTGATGCCCATAAACACTTTTCAGGCTTCACAGATGTGTCACAAGAGCAGTCTGTACCATCTCTACGGCTTACCTTAGTCAGCATGGTTTTAGAGGGTCCCAGCATCAAGGACAAGATTTTGGATAGTGAGCCATCACAGATTTACTCTATAACCCCTGCAACACTAGCCATCAGCCAAATTCTGATGTTCAACAGCATCAAACACAGGAGGACATTTGGTACCACTCCATTTGTCAGTGTGAGACACAGCACAACACAGGAGACACCGGTTCCAACTTACATCGGGCTGATGTTGCACGCTCAGACATGCGACAGGGAATTGGTAGACCAGCTTTCTAATCTGGGCATAAGCATCTCCTATGACCATGTTCTTCATCTCTCGGCAGAAATGGGAGACACTGTCTGCCAACAGTTTCACAGGGAGCACGTCGTCTGCCCTCCCAATATGGAAGGTAGTGTGTTTTTACAACTGCAGTCATTGCAATATAGATCACAACCCCAGTGCAACAACAGCAAAGGAGTCATTTCACGGTACCGCCATCTCCCTCCTGCAGCACCCCAGTTTCACTGGCAAGGGAGTGGACCGAAGCATTGGCATTGTCGGAGGATCCGGTAACACTGGCTGAAAGACAGTGGGTCAATTTCCACACTACTACACTGACGTACCACCTGTGACCAGCAGCATCAAGAAGTCCCCTGTTACAGCTGCTAGTGTGATGTCTCTTTGCAGGGACAATTTTAAGCAACAGGCTGATGAAGAACACCTCTGGCTAGAGCATGCAAGGCAGGCTCTCAATGACAATAAGGAGACTGTGGAAAATACATCCTGGGCAGCATACCATGCTAACTGGCAGCCACCAGTGAGTAATGTCATCTGTTCCACTGCCCTGCTTCCATGATTCCTTGACAGTGCCCATACCATGGCAATGATCAAGCACTCGATAGATGTGGTAAAGAATGCAGTTGAGCATCTAAATGCTGACCAGACACCAGTCGTCACCTTTGATCAGCCACTATATGCCTTGGCCAAACAAAATAAGTGGAAGTGGCCAGAGAAGTATGGAGAAGATACATTTGTGGTCATGTTCGGCAGCCTGCACATAGAGATGGCGGCTCTGAAGACACTGGGAGACTGGTTAAAGGAAAGTGGCTGGGTGCAAGCACTGGTACAAGCAGAGATTGCATCAGCCGGGACAGACGATTCTTTCTTGAGAGCAGCACACGTTGCACATACTAGACGAGCACATCAAATCACAGCTTGTACACTGTACATCCTTCAACACCATGCATATGAGTGCTACAGGCAGATGCATGGGGATGCAGAAGACTTGTTGGAGTTTGAAGTATGGTCTGACCAAAGAAAAGTAACCTGCCCCCAGTTTCACTACTGGTAAACCGTGATGGAACTTGAAGTGTGTTTGCTGGTCTATGTGAGATCTCTACGACAGGCTTCCTTTACCTTGTACCTTGATGCCCTGACAGAGCTTGTCCCCTGGTTCTTTGCAATGGACCACACCAACTATGCCCGGTGGATCCTAGTTCATCTCAGAGACATGACTGAACTCCCAACTAAACATCCTTAGGTTATCAGAGAATTCAATGCAGGCAAGTTCACCGTGCAAAAAACCAATCGGATTTTCTCTGCCATACCCATTGATCAAGTGCATGAACAGAACAATGCATGCATCAAAGGGGATGGAGGAGTTGTTGGTCTCAAAGACAGCCCAAACGCCCTTTGATGGTGGATGGTTGCAGGACCAGAGGTTGCCAGGACAGTAGAAGAATTCCAAGATGCATACCAGCACTTTAGAAGACAAGTAGACACACGTCACCATGACCAAACTCCAAGTGTCCAGGCCTCATTTGCAAACAATGTGTGCTCCTTTGTCTCCGTGTTTGAGGAGTTTGGCAACCCATTCGAAGAAGAAAACATGGACTTGCTTGTCCTTGATACCAAGGAGATTGTAGACCCTGCAGCAGTGGAGACTGTTCGAAATGTGCACAGGATTGGTCAGGCCCAATTCCAGAGATTCACGCAAGAATGTCTCATAGAAAGAACCAAGCCACTTGATGACACTATTTGTCACAACAAACTGAAGCTGTTCACTGGCCCCACACCCAAATCGGCATGCAAAGGGAAGCATCAAATCACGTCAATGAAGAATAATGTTGAACTCTTCTCACGACTGTACATTGGTTGTCAGACGAGAGATGAGAACATTGATTCTTTCTTTAAGCATGAGAATCTGGTGTGCCTGCCAGCACTGTCTGATGGAGGAAAACTCCATCTGGGGACCAAGAGTGACCTCATCACATGCATGGAAGAGCATTCTCAGGCCACATCTGAGGCTCCTACTGCAACCAGTGTCATTCTTGATGGAGCAGCCATCATCCAGATGTTGAAGCCTACTTCTGCCAAGAACTTTCATTAATATGCCCATAATATATTCATTCCATACATATCCTCACAACTTAAAAGTGCATCATGGCTGGACCTGGTGTGGGACAGCTACGTAGTTGATTCTCTAAAAGGAACAGCTAGACAAAAACGTGGGAAAGGAGTGCGCAGACGTGTGGTGGCAGCAGCAAGCATACCAGGAAACTGGCAAAACTTCCTTTGTGTCAACAGCAACAAAATGAACCATGGATATCATTTGGAACCGGCAAGAGTTCCCGGTACTTGGCAGCCCATGAGATAGCTCGTAGCCTCGGGCCAGAGAAGACACAATCTCTTTCAATGTTCCATGCCCTAACTGGTTGTGATACTGTGTCCAGTTTTGCTGGGCATGGTAAGAAAAAAGCCTGGGCCACTTGGAAGGCAGTGCCTGAACTGACTGACTGCTCTGCTGAAATTGTCCTGTGCACCAAGTGACATCCCAGATGACATCATGCATACCAGCAAGAGATTTGTCATCCTGTTGTATGACAGAACCAACACATGCACAGACATTGATAAGGCAAGAAAGAAGATCTTCACAAGGAACAGCAATGTGCAGCAGATACCGCCAACCAAAGTTGCCCTTGAACAGCATGTGAAGAGGTCAGTGTACCAGGGTGGCCATGTGTGGGCTCAGGCACTGCTCCCAAATCCTTTGCTGCCTTCACCGACCTGCTGGGGCTGGATCAAGACAGAAGGTGGCTTGTACGAGTCACACTGGACAACAGTACCAGAGGCATCCGTGACTTGCTATGAGTTGGTATCGTGAAAGCGTAAGAAGAGTTGTGAGAAGCGCTGCAAGTGCAAGTATGCCGCACTTGCATGCACAGCTCTGTGCTTATGTGAGGGAGAGTGTTTGAGTAAATGAAAACCAGACCTATGACACAACTGTTAGTGGTATTTCAACCCCTTGAGTGCTGTTTGAGATAACGTTTACAGCAGTTTGTGATTGCTCGAACACTCCTGATTGACACCAATCCTATGCAAAATATTATCAGAATGCTATTACCATTCTTGTTATGTATGTTTCACAGGCATGTTAACTGTCTGATTGATGTTCTTAGCAGCAAAATAAAATATGTCATGTTCATCACATAAATTGCATTTCTTTTACATTGTTTAATTAGTGAAACTTATCTTTTTAACCAAATCGCTGATATTCAGCACAGTAACATAACATTCGATTCAACGGACAAAATCCCATGGTCCCATGGAAGGCTGTTCAGGCCCTGTAATTTATCCTTAGTGCCATCTAGTCCACCAGAGTTGAGCAGTTTTGCAAAGAAATAGTAACCAATGTCAGCCATTTTGTAAAATGGCTGCCACAGCTGTCAGGGGCCAATTCTGTGATGGCTCAATATCCATATCTGTTAATAATATATTTCTCTACCTCAATGCCAAATTTGGTGCTTTTATCACAAAATGCACAATAATTATGATATTTCCAGCTACCAGCGATTAAATCCATCAGGTCCTCACCCTTCCATCACAGGTCCCGTTCAAGAGTTCAACACTGTTTCTGGCTCTGATACATCTGCTCCATCCTCCCCTCACCACATTTTCCTCCAAAAAACACCTGTCAGGCTGCTAGGTAATAACAAAATCAATAATGACTTTTGTTATTGTTATTTATTTTGTTGTTATTTTTTTGTCATTTTCGTTACTGAAATAACAGTAATGACAAATTTCATTTCCATTACTGATATAATGAAAACGACATGCACACTCCTATGATCCAGCACTCTGCCCTCCAGAAAGGAGGCACTGACAACCCCAGCCAGCAACAGCTGCAGTGTCTCTGTAGTAGAGTCAGGCTTGCCCACCCTACATCTGTGCAGGATTGGGGCCCTTTAATCAACACTCTCCATGGGAATTAGCTCTAAATAATCGTTCTTTATTTATACAACTCCAGCAGTTAAACTCTCTGTATACATACACACTGTCCCATTCTTTGTGACTCTCAGTGAACTCTGGTACTGGCTCCCAGGGTCAAAGCACCCCTTTTCATCCCTGGTAGAAGCTCACAGCTCAAGCAACCCCTAGTTACTTGTTACCAGCTCTCAGCAAGCCTCCCAGCTTTAATCCTGTTTCTTAGGGATGTGCGAACAGAACGTGGTTCGGAGGTTTGGCCGTTCGGTCCGAAAACTGAGTTCAGGTTAGGGCGTTTGGTTCTGTTCTGTGGAGTTCGGTCGGACTGAACATTTGGAAAATCGGTATTGATATCGGTATCAGTATCGATATTGATACCAATTTTGAAGATTTTATTTTTGGTATTGTATCGTTTGGCCCTGAGACACTTAGTTTGTTATTTTTATGTCTTGTTATATTGTTAATGTTTGTTTTTTAAAAAGTTATTATAAAAGTTATATCTGTTACCAGCTGAGTTTGACCTGTCCAATCTTTTACCCCTCTGTGCTGCTTCTGGCAGGTGGCAGAATCTTATTGTATGTTTGTATATACAGATTGTCAGATCCCTACCTGACAGCAGCAGCATATGTAGTGTATTAGGCCCAAGATGTGCCAGCAGGGTCTCAACATGCAGACAGCCCCCCAAGAGGACCGCTAGGGATCACATCAATAATGGGGGACATTGGTG
>QEPC01005652.1:73723-85045 GCA_003113815.1 Sphenodon punctatus | reverse complement strand
TTCCAATGTTAGACACAGACACTTCTTCATAAAGATAAGAAGTAAGTTTATTGATTACATAAGCAAGATTGTTGATACAGAGTGGTTACTAGAAATCAAAGGTAAATATAATGCATTCCTAACCTATACTGGTTGAGTTCCTAAATAAGCATCTTACCCTACCAGTCCATAAGTTCTTCTCAGTCCTTGATGTAAGCGACTGGGTCTTCAGCCTTAGAGTTGCTAGAAAGCAAAATCATGCCTCTCAGTCCATGTCTTCTAGCCTTGTTTGCTGACAAGATGCAGGATGCAGATGAGAGTGCTCAAGATGGCTCTGGCCAAGCGATAGCGAAGCTGGCTTAATGGCCCTTGCTTAAGTACCTTTCATGGTCTCTTTGTCTCGGCTTTCCTGCTCATGAGCCTGTGTCTTTCCTCACGTAGCCAACCCAGGCAAACATGAAGATCCTTTTGAAGCTCCATAGGGTTCCGTCTGGCAAGGGTTGCCAATACACAATCTTTTAACTGTCCCTACTTCCTGGAGTTTTGTTAGTGTTACTGTCTTGATTTGAGTTTTACAGTTTTCAATTGTAACATTACATACATGTTGCACCTTTTGCTTTACATGTTTAGTAGGCTTGTAGTTTACATGTAGGCCAGTATCACACATGTGTGACTCTATGTTTCTCCATGACAGTCCCCCTGTAAGATAGCATGTGCAGAGTCCCGTAACAAATTGACCAAGGGTCTCCTATCCTGCCTACCAACGAATGTCCGCAACGATCAGGTGTTCTCTATGGCGAAGGACATTTGCTTGCTGCACTGCCTGAGACTGGGGGCCAAGTTGATGGAGCATTTGCTGTTCATCAAGGTCAACCTTCCGCTTCTGGGATTCCCTGAGCTGCCCCTGGACATGGATTGATGGTGCAGTGGCACACGCCATCCCATGCCAGGGGCCCTCTTGGCATGGGGCTCCTCCTCAATCTGGGCTGCTGCTGCTGAGATGCTGTCCCTCCCTCTCAGTGCCTGGTGTCTGCCCTGTCTCTCTCTCACTAAACGACTTCGGTCAGCCTATCTGACTAACATCATGATGCATGGTGGCATTTGGAAGTTGTAAGTCTGCCAGCCAGTCTGTGGCTAGACGATCTCGGCCCACCTATCTGACTGGCTCTCTCTCTCACTGCACAGTCTTCGCCAGCCTATCTGAGTGCCCTGCCTAGGTCCCAGCCTATCTTCCCTACTGTCTCTCATGCCATGCTTCCTGTCTGCCTGTCCGCCCAGGTTGCCAAGATCAAACCCTGCCTCAGCCTGCTGCTGCCATCTCTGCTGTTCCACGGGTTCTGTGCCGTGGCAACCCAATGTCTGCTGCTGCTGCCAATGCTTCCTCTGCTGTCTGTGCCATGGGTTCTGCTACCAGGCAATCCAATGTCTGCTGTTGCTTTCAGTGCTGCTCTGCTGTGCCATGGGTTCTGTGCCTTGGCAAGTCAATATCTGCTTCTGCTGCCTCTGCTGTGCCATGGGTTCTGTGCCCGGGCAATCCAATGTCTGCTGCAATGCCCATTCGAGTAGGGGTGTCAGCCACCAAGCTCTGGCCAGGCCTCTGCTGCTGCTCCACTGATGCCAGTCAGCCTGTAACGCACGGCCGAGTTGGAGTGCCAGTCACCAAGCCCTGGCCAGGCTCTGCCGCTGCTCCACCGATGCCAGCCAGCCTGAAACACCTGGCCAACACCTGCAATGCCTGGCTAATTAGGGGTGCTAGCCACAATTACTGTGCCCTGGCAATCCAATGTCTGCTGCTGCTGCTGCTGCTGCTGCTGCTGCTGCTGCTGCTGCTGCATGTCAGCCATTTGCTCCTCCCTCTTGTAGCCAGGCAGAGCTCGGATCAGTGCGCCAATGGGCGGGGGCTGGGTGTACATGAGATTCACCACTGGGCAAGGCTTGATCAATTTGCAGTAGAGCTTCTTGAGATCGGTCGAGTACGATGCCAGCCTGCAACGCCTGGCCAATTTCAGGTTCCAGCCACCAAGCCCTGGCCGGGCCTCTGCCACTCCTCCACCAATGCCTGGCAGCCTGCAACCCCTGGCCTCTGCTGCCGCTGCTGGGTCTCCGATGGCCAGCCATGCCTCCATGGGCAGCCCCGGGGGCCAAGTGCCAAGCCTGCCTGCCTGGGCAACCTGGGGGGCCAAGCCCCAAGCCTTCCCGGTCTCTGCTGCTGCTGTTGTGTCTCCAATGGCCTGCCATGCTGCCACGGGTCCCCCTGGAGCTCCCCAAGCCTGCAGGCGTGACCGAACCTTCCGAACGTTCAGCGGGGTCTGAACTCTGCAGGACAGAACCCAAAAACCTGAACTATGTTTTTAGTCCCCCCCCCCCCCCGCTTTGCAGGTTCAGTCACTGTCAATGTCTTAATCTCCAGAGAATACTCTTCAGTTCCCTGAAGAGACTTCAGTTGTCTCTGCAATCTTTTTGATTTCACCTCATTTAAATATTGCAGCTAATTTTGCAGACTTAAACGATGAATAAGCTTTAAGATTAGGGCTTTTTAATAAGGGTTAAGAGGATCTTTCATTTCAACCAATCTCTTTCCCATCCAATTTTCATCTTCAGAAGAAGCAGTAACCCCCTGTTTGAGTTTACAGATCTGATGGAATGAGTGAGAGAGAGAGAGAGCGAGGGAGGGAAAGTTACTTAAACACAAGGTTTTTTTTTTAAAAAAAAGAAAAAATGAAAGACACAGCCTGGAGTTGTAAAAGCATCGATCCCTTGTGTGCATCCATTTAAAAGGGGAATTGAGCCTTTGAAGTCATTGCTAAGTGTATGTCTCTGATTTCAGAATTAGAACTTTCATTCTGCACGGCCCAATTATAAATGGCTGCCCTTTATGTCCTTTTCTAGCCTGCCTGCTTCTCCTCTTGTCAGACCCAAACACAGATTAATGGTAAATAATGCCCAAAAGCAAAGCACCATAACGTTATTATTAGTGGTATTTGTATAGCATCAACATTGTGATAGTGTACCTCCCCTTGACTCCTACTCTTCCTTCTTCTCAGCTTGTGCCAGTTTTGCCAGATGTTCCATATTTGAAGGGATCATCATCCTTTATTTCACACCCACCCACACCCAACTAGAGCTGCAACCTTGCATCCAAAGATCTGGGCACCCCAGATGAATCCGGGGTGCCTGAAATCAACCTGGACCCATTTGGGCACCATTGATGCCCAAAGGGACCCGACGCGCTGCTTGACCGTGCCAGCTGGCCTTTGAAAGTGACAGGCCTAAAGCTCCACAGTGGTCCCAGCCAGGGCTCCCCACCCCCACAGTGTATGTCACCTTGAGAGGCGCTGGGGGTTGGAGGAAGCGCCAGCCAACCTTTCAAAGTGACCTCTCAGGGCTGTGGGTGGAAATGCTGGCCAGCCTTCGAAAGTGACAGGTCCCAGCTTCCTGGCTTTGAAAAGTGGCTTCCTGGTCATAGTACTGTGGGTGTGGGGGAGCCCCAACTTACCTTTGAAAGTGACACTCCCTGGAAGGAGCTCTGCAGAGCAGCTTCATCAACACTCCTGACTGGGACTTGTCAATTTCTCTGGGTAATGCTTACATTTTGGGGCACTGGGCATCCAATTAGTCTTCAGGTAGCCTGTCAGGTGCACAAAAATGCAGGCATTACCCGCAAGTACTAATATAAGTACCCGATGCATCTCTCCTCACATCTTTCTGGAACACTTCTGTCCTTCTCTCTCATGCACACTTCACTTGGCATTGGCCTGTTTCTAGCCCAGGTCTGACAGTGGCTCACTCCTCACCATTCCTACCCCAGTGCTCACCCACTTACCCCCCCACCTTACAATGGGTGTATGACTAGGGTTGCCATATATGCAAATTTTAATGCAGCCCTGCAACCTGTATATCTCATACGTGCCCTCTAAAAAATTTCATATATGGCAACCCTATGCACGACAAGGGCAGCATCACCATCCAACATTTGAGTTACCTGGTAAGTGAGGGAAATGGTGATGGTGAAGAAAATGGAAATTCAAATGCCAATTGGAGGGTGTGGTGAAGCAATGTGGGCAAGTAGCTGCAGGAGCAGGCATAGGCTAGGTAGAGCTTCGCCACTTGCTCACCTGGTCTGAAATAGAAGGGGTTAATGCAGAGCCCAGGGAGCATAGATCATGTGGCCAGAGTGGGTGGGTCACATGATACTGGTTGGGGCTATTTATTTATTTATTAAAACTTTTGATATCCCACCCCTCCTGCCAAAGGCAGCCTGGGGAAGCTTACAATATATAAAAATATTAAAATACTTATATAAAAATATACAAATCACAAACATAAAACATCTAAAAAGGGGGAAGAGGGGGAAAGGGGGGGAACATCCCCCCCTAGGAAAAGAGGAGGGAGGGGGAAAATACCCCACCCTTAACACCCCATAAAAATATAAATCCACCCTCACCCATCTCCCTCACCAAAGACCTGGCAGAACACTGACATCGAAAAGAGGAGCATCCATAGTTGCCCCCCAGGATACCCGGGGGACTTCAAGAAGGCCATTCCCGGTCAACCACAGGGGCTGATACAGAGCAATCCCACAGATATATGGGAAGTGAGGCAATCCCACAGATATATGGGGCCCAAGCTGTATAGGGCTTTATAAGTAAAAACCAGCACCTTGAATTGGACCTGGAAGACTATAGGCAGCCAGTGCAGAGAACGGAGCACCGGTGTAATATGCTCCCAGAGACCCGTTCTCATAAGTAGACATGCCATCGCATTTATCAGGGAGAACCCAAGCCCAGTCAAAAGGAGTGTTATCTTGGTGATGCTTCTATGTTTGCCTGGACTGGAGTCACCCAGCTTCTGAGGTAGAATGATCCCTGACCCCATCCTGGGGAAGGGGCAAGCAATTCAGGAAGGCCCTTGAGAGCAGGGCCTTAGGCCAGCAATGAAGTGCTTAAGAACCTCAGGAGCTGCTAGGGAGAGGGAAGCCTCTAGTCAAGGTGAGGCAACCCCTTGTGCCTGGGAGGGGTCCATGGGTAGAAAAGCTTGTGACTCACAAGGGGCGTTTATAGACGAGACAAAAAAGGTGGCTGATCCTTTGATCAGCCGCCTTTCTTTGCACTCGTGTAAACTTTAAGGCCAGATCTTACCCCGCGTCTGACCGGGTCGGCGATCCTGGCCCCTCTGACATGGATCCCCGAAGTGCCGGCTTTACGCCGCACTTCCGGGTTCCCTGGCCGAATGCGCATGCGCGGAAGGGCATGCATGCGCACAACGACTGTACACCGTGTCTGAACATCAGACACGGCATACAGAGGAAGGCGAGGGAGAGATGCCGGCACTGAACAATTCCGCTTTTGAGCGGGATTGTCTATCAAAGTCCTAGGGTGTGTGCAGTAGACCAGCAAAGGTTGGTGTGGGGCCTGAGGAGAGCTCAAAGATGAGTTCCACCTGAATATTCTGAGGACTTGACTCAGTGTGGAGGACAAGTGATCCCAGAGGGGAGCAGGGGATGGTAGCCAGCTCAGTCCCCAGTGGAGGGGGCTATAGGGCAAACCCAGGACCATCTAGGGAACCAGTTGCCTGGGTAAAGGGACCCAAGGCAAAGGGGGCTACCCAGGGTACTGGAACCCATGGGGCAGAGCCAGACTGAAATGGGAGTAGGACAGGATCCCTAATAAGGTGGTGTGGGTGTGGGGGGGGGGGGGACCCAGGGATGAAGGTCTGAGATACAGTAGGCCTTGAAACCCCAAGGAGGGCAAAGGGTGCCAAAGGCCTGAAACAGGAATGGTCCTCAAAACCTGAAGTAGAGAAGGGGAGGACTGAGGTAAGTAGGATGTTCGTCCTCCATCCCTAGAAAGATGGAGCCAGCTACTAGGGAGAGCAGGAAGGAGAACTCTGGGAGGCGAGGGACAAGGCCTGAAGCAAGAGCAGGCGCTCTTGTTCCATTGGGAAATACAGACCTTTCAGGAACAAGGAGGAAATCTACCATCATTTTTTATATTTTCTGTGATTTTCTGCTGTTTTCCACCATTTCAGTAATTTGTGGTAGTTTCTGGTAATTTTCGGTAGTACCGTAATACCGAAAAATAACAATAATATCAGAAATTGTTGGAAATTACCAGAAATTACTGAAATGGCAAAAAATATTGGAAAATCATGAAAAATGTCAAAAGTGCCAGTAGATTTCCTCCTCACTAGGGATGTGCGAACAGATCGCGGTTCGTATTCTGTCATTCGGTTCGGTCCGGTTCAGTTTGGGCGTTCGGTTTAGGCGCTCGGGTCGTTTGCCAAGTTCGGGCTCAAGCATTCAGTTTGGTCATATTCGGTTTGGTTCGGGCGTTCGGGAAAAGGTATCACGAGATCCCGTGATAGTGCCGGAAACCGGAAAATTGAGTGCGTGCGGAACTGTGTGGCGAGAGTGTGTGTTTGGCTGACTGGCTGTTTGGTTCATGTGTTTTGGCTGTTTGTGTTTATTTGGCTGTGTTGTTTTGGCTGGTTGGTGAGTGTTGGTGTGGTGGGTGACTGTGTTTTGGTTTTGGTGTGCTTGTTTAAAGGGAAAAAAAAAATTAAATGGAGAAGGTGACCACCATTAAATGCTGGGCCTTGCGGAAGGCCAAAGTGGCGGCGCCGGTGGTGGAGAAAGAAGTTCCTCCTGCCGCTGCTGCTGGACCTTCGGTGGTGGAGGAGGAACAAGAGCCAGTGGGCACAGGAGGTGCTGCCAGGTTTGTAAACTTTTATTTTTACTTTGAGGACAAGAAACTTAAGGCTCTATCCATTAGAGCGAGCTCAATGGCGTGTGGGTGGTGGGCATCAGTCAAGCACAAACAGTGGGCATCAGCAGGTAGCAGTGGATGTCTGCCAGAGAGAGAGAGGGTACTGTAGTGTGGGGGGGCTCTTCCAGCAGTCAGGCATGAGCACAAGCAACACCCCCACCCAAACATGTGCCTGCCAGTGCCAGCCATGTCTCCACTCTCTAGTTGCCATCCCTACCTAGCACCCCCAAATAAGGGCAGGATTTGCACATCTGAGCCAGGGTCTTTCCAGTTGCCATCCCTAGTGCCTCAGGGAGGTCAGGATTTGCATCTGCCAGGCAGGGTCTCTTCATTGTTATCCCTCCCTAGCAGCACCCCAAGGAGGGCAGGATTTTCACGACCCAGCAAGGGTCTTTATAGTTGCCATCCCTAGCACTCCAAAGAGGGCAGGATTTGCATGTGCCAGCCAGGGTCTCTCAATTTTGTCATCCCTAGCATCCCCTAGCACCCCAAGGAGGGCAGGATTTGCATGTACCAGCAAGGGTCTTTATAGTTGCCATCCCTAGTGCCTCAAGGAGGGCAGGATTTGCACGTGCCAGCCAGGGTCACCATCTCCCGTTGCCATCCCTAGCACCCCAAGGAGGGAGGACTAGAGGCATCTTCATAAATGCATGATATTACTTAGGTGTTGTTTGTGTTCCTGTTTCAAAGAGGAATTGGATGCCAGACCTGGTGCCACGCCATGCAGGACACCCAGGCGGAGGTCACCAGTGCCACCCCCAGACAGTCAGCGGACAAGATCCGATGTCTGGAGGTGGTATGATAAGGAGAACAGGTTCGCCGTCTGCACGGTAAGGCACGGGGGCTGGAACAACAGGGTATGCAATATGCATTGCCCTCTATGACCTGTTAGGAATGGAAGTCCCCTGCAGAGAGAGATTGGCCACCCACCCACTTGTGGAGACAGAATGGAGGCAGAGCTTGACACAGACCATTGTTCTGACACAGTATGGCACTTCTTATTTTCCTATCTTTTTATGCTCTTTAGATCTGCAAAAAAAGATTCCGGAGGCAGACAGAGGGGATCACATCGGGGCTAATCACCCATACTGAAAGGCTCCATGGCCAGACGGTGAGGTGGCAGGAAGACTCTGGTGTGGCCATGGAGCTGGAGCATCAGCACCAGAATAAGGGGGGGAAGGCAACCCGGAAGCAACGCCATGTAAGCCCTTCCCCCTCCTTCAGCCCTGATGTGGACTCCCCCGGGCCCCGGGAGTCTGCTGTGGGCTGAAGTGGAGAGGCCTGGCCGCCAGGTGATTTCAGGCTTGCACTGCATGGAGAACCACCTGGTGGAAAAGTTCCAGGCTCTTGAGGTGGAGAAGAAGCAGGTAGAGGCATACTCCCAGTATGTCTCTGCCGAGATTCAGAGGCTGGAACTCTACCAACAGGCGGTCTCCAGGTGGCATCAGGATGTGGAAGGGGCCATGGAGTTCGCCATGGCCCACAGCTATGAGATGGCAGAGCACAAGGTGGCTGCCCCTCAGCCCTGTGCTGCGCCCCACCGCCTTTTGCCTTTCCCCCAAGTTCTGGAGGACAGGCCCAAAGACTAATAGTTTCCTCCTTTCTAAGTTTCCTTTTAATGTTTGGTTTTGGTTTTATAATATTGTTGTTGTTGTTGTTGTTTTGTTGTTGTTTAAATAGTTTTAATAAAAGTTGTTATATTTGTTGTTATGAGCTTCGTTGACCTGTCCAATCTTTTATCCCTATGTGCTGAAGTTCTGACTGGCAGGTGGCAGAATCTCATACAGCTTCGATCCCTACCAGCAGCATCTGACTGGCTCCACATGTAGCATATTTAAGGTAGTATTAACCCAAAGATGTGCCAGGCATCAGGAGGGCAGGGCTTGTGTCTGTGTGGGTGTGCCAGAGAGAAAGAGAGACAGGCTTCTTGGCAGAGGGCAGCAGGAACTGGGGTTCGGAGGGGCTTTTATTTCCAGCAGCTTCAGCAGGATCCGCAGGTGGGTGTGGAAGAGTGGGATGTTGGGGGGGGGGCAGGCTGGCATGCGGGCACCGGGCTTCCAGATGCAGTGGAATGGAATGCAGTCGCCTAGTGACTGGAATGATGGTCTCAGAATCTCATTGACCGTTCCTGGGATGGGCTGGCATGACTGATTCAGGTACAATGGAATGACAGCCTATGTGAGTTTAATCATAATTATGTCCCTAGAATTAGGGCATGGTTGGGCACACTTCATTCAATCAGGTGATAGGTGGCAGCAGCAGGTACAGGAATGCACACAGGCAGGCAAGCACATATAATATGTTATGTTATATTGATATATTCCATCTCATTCTGGTACGTTTGCTGCTGGATGTGGGCAATGGGCATCGATTGGGCGCATGAGCACAGATGGGAGTTCTTCCTTGTTCTGGCAGGTGGCAGCTTGAGCTGGATACACCTATCTCTCCCCCTCCACCCCCATCTCTCTCGTTCTAGTGAGGACCCTATCTCTCTCTCTCTGGCCATATAGTGCACGTGACAACATGGGTGGGATTATGTCTGTCTCTCATTCTAGAAGTGGGGAGACTCTCTCTATCTATCTCTCTATCTCTCTCCATAAACAGCAGGTTGCATAAAGAAAAGATGGAATTACAGCACCCCGTGAGCAGAATGACAGGGCACAAGAACCCTGAGAGTGGGTCCTGGGCTGGGGCTAGAGTGGAAGCTTCTAGATATTGGACACAGCCCTCCCTGCCAATAACATAGGCCCCAAAACCCTGACAGTGGGTCATGGGGCTGGAGTGGCTGTTTCTTGATGCCATGGCACAGACAGCATATAGGTCTGGCCTGGGGGCCATTGGCACTAGCATCACCAGACATTGGTTGCCAGGGTACAGAACCCTTGGCACAGACAGCATATAGGCCTGGGGGCCATTGGCACCAGCAGACATTGGTTGCCAGGGTACAGAACCCTTGGCACAGATGGCATATAGGCCTGGTCTGGGGGCCATTGGCACCAGCAGACATTGGTTGCCAAGGTACAGAACCCTTGGCACTGACAGCATATAGGACTGGGGGTCATTGGCACCAGCAGACATTGGTTGCCAGGGTACAGAACCCTTGGCACAGACAGCACATAGACCTGGGGGCTACTGGCTTCATCAGACAGTGGGTTGCCAGGGTAAAGAACCCTTGGCACAGACAGCATATAGGCCTGGGGGACATTTGCAGCAGCATCAGACATTGGTTGCCAGGGCAGGCAGGCAGGTGGCGTGTTATGAGCAGTAGTCGGGCAGACTGAGGCAGGGTTCAAGCTTTTCAACCTGGGGGGAGGGCAGGCAGGCAGCATGGCATGAGAGGCAGTAGGGCAGGCGGGTTTGGGCAGGTTTTGAGTTAGGCAACCTGGGTGGGTGGACAGGCACCTTGGCATGGGAGGCAGGAAGGCGAACTGAGGCATGCTTTGAGCTTGGCAGCAAGCTGGGCGGGCAGACAGGCAGCATGGCATGAGAGGCAGTAGGGCAGGCAGTCTGGGACATTGGCAGCAGGACACTCAGCTAGGCTAGCAAAGACTGTGAAGCGTGAGAGAGCGAGAGCCAGTCAATGTCATATAGGCGGGCCAAGATCGTGTAGCCATAGGCCGGCTGGCAGGCTTACAGTTTGTTTCCCAATGCCACCCTCCATCATGAGGTCAGTCAGATAAGGTGGCCGAGGCCATCTAGTATGAGAGAGAGAGGGAGGGAGAGAAAGGCAGATCGAGAGAGAGAAAGGCAGGGCAGGTGCCAGGCATTGGGAAGGAGGGAAAGCACCTCAGTAGCACAGGAGCAGGAGCCCTAGCCCAGATTGAGGAGGAGGAGCCCCATCCCAAGCCTGCCTCTGGCATGGGATGGCATGTGCCACTGCACCATCACTCCTTGTCCAGGTGCTGCTCGGGGAATCACACCAGCGGTAGGTTCACCTTCAAGAAGAGCAACTGCTCCACCAACTTGGCCCCCAGTCTCAGGCGGTGCGGGGAGCAAATGTCCCCCATCACAGAGAATACCCGCTCACTGGGGACACTGGTTAGTGGGCAGGACAGGATACCCTTGGCCACTTTCGACAGGGCCGGCCACACGTTGGCCTTGCTGGCCCAGTAGGCAAAGGGATCGCTGCTGGGATCAACGCATGGCTCCTCCTCCAGGGAGGTCTCCACTGCTGCTGAGGTGCCATCATACTCCCTCCGGTAGCTCTGGGTGGGCACCACCTGCCCCACTGCCCTCATCCACGCTGCTTGCCCTTTTGTGCTGGGCCTCATGCTCCCCAGAGTGGCCTGCACACAGGAGGAGCTGCTGGCAATAGGGGTCCTGCTGCTCATCCTGCTGCTTGTGCTGCTGCTACCGCTAGGGCTTGGGGCAGGGATAGACCCAGATGGTTGGAACGGGTCACTGCTCCCACTCCCACCATCCACAGGGGCATCCTGCAGGTATTCTTTATCCAGGGGTTGGGGCCCCCTTGGGTGTGTCCTGGGCAGCAGCAGTGGGAAGGAGACACTAGGGGAGGAGCAGCTGTGTGTATTTGCCTGCCTGGCCTTCATTGACTCCCTTCTCCTGCAGGTATTCTTTA
>QEPC01005652.1:34988-68212 GCA_003113815.1 Sphenodon punctatus | reverse complement strand
GGGGGTTGCCCTTCTTGGACCAACTTGAAGGAATTCAGAATGGCTTCTTGCGGTCTATTCTGGGTGCCCCCATGGGACTCCCCCAGGTCTTGTTAAGAGCAGAGGCAAGGTGTCTCCCGCTCCGTGCCTTTGGCCTCCAGGCAATTATTACATACTGGACCAAAATAGTTCTTTTTCCTGTGGTTAAGAACTCCCTTCTTGCCTTGGCAGTCAATGCAGGAATGGGGACTGCTTGGAGAAAGGAGGTAATAAGGGAGGTCCGCAAGTTGGGGTTCTCCCCTGAGTGCCTAGAACCATTAGGTTTAGTAGCTACCAAGCAACTGGTCAAAGGCAGGATCAGGGACCAGTCGGGACAAGGGGAAGACGCATTATTGGCTGAGCAGAGGGTAGCCCTGGCTTATGCTCCGTGTAACGCTGTGGGGTTGGATGATTATTATTTATTTAACTGGGAAGACTACCAAAAACGGGTTGCTTTTTTTAAACTAAGGGTGAATTCCTTCCCCTCGGCCCTGTTAGAGGACCGGTTTAAGGGGATCCCGAGAGCCCAGAGGATTTGTCCACTCTGTCAGTTAGAAGAGGTGGACACTGTGGACCACCTCTTATTAAGATGCACCCCATTAGTAGGACTTAGAACCCGTTACCTGGGAGGTTTCCCGGATGATGGGGTAGGGGATGTTTATACTACACGATTCCTACTTAACCCAATTGATTCGGAGCTGACCAGGGCAGTGGCTAGTTTTGCATTGGCCATATTACGATTGCGACAGATTTACAACCCCTGAAATGATATTTGGGCAACTAGTTTGTTAAGGGTGGGTAAGAGTGCATTGTAACAAACACCATATGGAAATTGGATTTATGGTTGCCTAAATTATTTGTAAAGTCTGAATATCTAAATGAGGAAGTTTAGCTAAGATTTAGACAGGAGTTGAATGCTCACAATTGATATAACTATTTGATATTAGACCCATTCCCTCATCATGCCAGCCAGGGCTGCCTCGAGGTTCCTTGAGGTGTGGAAGCTGTCCATTACATGTGTCTGAAGCAGGGCCCACCTATAACCTGCTTCAGGACCCCTCCTGCCACTGCCAAGCATTGCCTCTGAGTCCTGCCACCAGTGTATAGTCACTGCCAGGTAGGCGTTCTGGGCATTCCTGGAGGACCACAAGTCGGTGGTGAAGTGGACAGTGGCCCCCAAGCCCCTGCCAGCTGCTCCCTCACCCGCTACTTCAAAGCCCTGTACAGCTGTGGCACCACAGTCCGACTCAGTGTGTAGCGGGAAGGCAGCTTAAACTGGGGGCCCAGGAATCCAAACAGCTGTTGGAAGCCCTTGTCCTCTACAGTTGAGAAGGGCTGCCCATCCAGCGCAATCATCTCAGCCAACAGGCACTTGGCTTTCTTCTGAAAGAAGCCACGCTGCCCTCCAGCACCTGATGGCCTTGGCAGCTGTCCCGACCCCAGCTCCTCCATAGTGGACTGACGCTGCTGCTGGCGAGGCTCCTGCTGCTGTTCTGCCCCCATACTGCTCCTGCTCCTAGAGACAGCAGCAGCTGGTGTGGGATGCTTACCCACTGAAGGAGCTGGGCGACTGGCCGCTGCTGCAGTCAGGAACCCACTGGCATCCACTTACCCTGCCTTCCCACTTAGCATCAGAGCACTGTGACATGCCTTGAGGTGCCTCACCATTGCAGTTGTCCCAAGGTTGGTGAGCACCCGCCCACGCTTCACCAGCTTATTGCACAAAGTGCACTGCACCGCTCTAAGATCATCTGCCCGCACCAGCTTAAAATGTTCCCAGACTAAGGAATTTTCCCCTCCTCCTGTCTTCTGGCCCACCCCAGGTGACGCACTGCTGCCAGTACTGCTGGGAGGGGAAGAACTTGGTGGCACTGGCGACACAGCTCTTGGAGGAGGCTCAGCCATCACATCAGCTACAGACATCTCCTCTGCAGCACTAGTGTCTGCCTCTTCCTCACTGTCCACGATCACGGTGATGTCCTGTGAAGGGGAGTACTGGGACCCTGAGGCTAGACTGCCTGTGCCCGCCATGCTGCTGGCACTCTCCTTGTGTCCCCCTCTATAGATGCTAGTGCTGCTGCTGCTGCTGCTACTCCTCTCCCTACTTACATTGCCCGGGGATCGGGCCCTACCTCTAGCAGCTGGGGTGGTATCCACCAGCTCTGGACTGCTGGGGATCGCCTTGTCAGTGGGGGACATTGGTGGCCCTGGAGGAACATCGGAAGCAGCACCAGCACCTGCTCCAGCACCACCACCAGCAGAGACAGACGCAGCCTCAAGTCCTGCAGGCCTTCCAGTGCCCTGCATGGCAGTGGAGGAGGGCACTGCCAGGAGATGATACTGAACCGCTGAAGCCTGTTGCCCTAAAGCAGACCTGCTGAGTTTGGGGCGTGGTGATGTGCTCGGGCGACTGTTGCTGCCTGCTGCCGCTCCCCTGACACGGCCCCTGCCGCCTCTGGCACATGCCCCATTGTCTCCCCTACGGGCAGCAGACCGGCCTCTCCTTCCCTTCTCCATTTCTCCCTCCAAAAGAATGTTTTTATTTTTATTTTATTTTTTATTTTATTTTATTTTTTTATATAATATATATATATATATAGCTACACTAAATCCAACTGATATAACTAGTCTAAATGCTATGAACTAAATGGATTATCTAATAAGTACAAAGGTCTACTCCTACAAACAATACGTAATCTCTAAACACTATTTCTATCTCAGCTAACTAACTATCTACTATATCTATATATATATGGGATGGGGGGGAAACTCAAAGAACACAGAGAGGGGTACAAAACTGAAATGAAACCTAAATCAATCTAATGCTACTCAAAATGATTAAAAAACAGGGGAAGGGAATCAGGGATGGAATATATATAGAGGGGGAAAGGGGAAGGATTCAATGGAGGGGTGAGGGAGGAAGGAAGATTGAACACAGGGAACACAGGGAGGGGCAAAAACAAAAAATAACACTAAATCTATCTAATCTAAGCTAAATAAATGATAAAATGGAGGTAGATGGGTTGGATGGGTGAAATAGGAGGAGGATTGCAATGGATTGAGGAGAACAAAACAGCTGGGAGAGGGAGCCTTCTGAAACGCCCACTGTTCAGGAACAGTGACTAGCTCAGAAGGTTTTGGCGGGGGAGAGGGTAATAAGTTTTGTTACTTGCTGCGCCTACCTCACCGCAAGCCCCATTGGCTCCATGCAGCCTAGCCCGTGGAGAATCGCAGACTGCGAAGCCAGTGGTCGGAGGAGAAAAGGGATGGTGATTGGGCAGGCTGGCTGCTACTCCAAGCCTCTCCACCCCTGGTACCTGGAAGTCTGCTCCTTAGCTGACTCCCCCTCCCTGTCACGTTTTGCCTTCCAGTGACATGTTTTTGCTACCCGAACTCATCTGAACACGATCTGAACTGACCGAACTGTTCGGTCATTTTGGAGTTCGGAATCAGGTTCAGTTCAGCAGTTTCAGATTCAGTTTTGGCCATCTGAACAGGCAGAGTTCGGGCCGAACTCCGAACTTCCGGACCACATTCACCCATCCCTACTCCTCACATGAAGGCAAAAAAAAAAAAAGTTGTTTCCATTGGAAACAACACTAACAGAGATTTTTCATTTCAGCTCTACTAGGGACTAAAGGTGTACACCAGGGACCCATGTCATTTTTCGTTTTCATCCCCCCCCCCCATTATTTAAATCTTTCATTTTTGTCTTCATAAATATCAAAATTTTGTTTTTGTTTTTGCTTTCATTTTCTAGTACCATTGACTTCAATGGAAAACACATTTCCAGCTATATCTTTTTTTTGTTTTTCATTATATTTGGATGGAACGTATGGATGGAATGTATGTCTGACTAACATCTTTGTAGTCCAACCAGTGTACATTAAATTTGGTAGGGCTGTAGCTCACACATTCAGGATTATCTCTGCCAAATATCAGAAACAAGATGTGATAAAGGGTCCCAATTTTAGATGCCTGCACAGCATATGCAGAGAAGGAGCCTATGCCAGGAATTCTCTCATGTGTCAATGTGGTATAAGATCTATTTCTGATGCCAATTGGCCAGCAGAAATGTCAACCAAATATCCTCATTCTGTGCTGTGACCATCCCAACTTCTCTCCCCCACTTGTTACTGGGAAGTTGGAAGTATCTGTTTAGGAAAGAGCCAATAGAGATTCTCTTCTGTCATCTGTCACAGTGCTGCAGGATGTATTTGCGATGATAACTGGCCAGCCTGAATGTGTAAACTATGTCTCCTGATTACTGGGATGCTGTCCCCAACGTCCCAGTTATGTTCCTTCTATGCCCTCCTCAGGGCCACCCCCTATGTCCACCTCAAAGCCACCACCGATTGGCCCTGCAAAGCTGGAAGCATGCAGTAATTGGCCAGTGAATGTGTCTTCCAGTCTGTTGGGTTGCTCCACATCCTCCCTCCTACATGCCAGGTGCCTGCCTCTGACTGGCACTGAATGTGCTGCTCGTTATTTGAATAATGGTCTTCAAGGGGACAACTTAAATTGCTTATAAAATTGGGTCCCTTTATCTAATTGTCCTAACGTTTGACATAGATGACAGAAAAGGTGTGGGATACATTTCTGCCAAGTGTGTTGTAAACAGGATGGAATATAAAAATGTTACAGTCAGAAATGCATTTTCATGTTAATGGATGATAACATCAGGACACTTTATTCAATCTTTCTGACATTTGTGAGGATTGTTAAAATTGTGGAGGGACATAATATTAACAGGTTTCATGCAACTTTGATGGACGGTAAAGAAGTTATAGCCAGGAGAGTATATGGACTTTTCTTAAAATTACAACATTCAGTTGCTTCTAAAATTGGTTTGTTTTAAGAAAACATTTTAAAAGTTGGTACATGCAGTGCCCTCTTTTGGGGTACAATATTCCCAAGTTTCATAAGAATTGAATAAGAAGCAAAAAAGTGATAGACAGAAATATATTTTTCAGTGTTTTCCCATTATTTTGAAAAAAAATGTTTTCGTTTTTGTTTTTGTTATTTTTCATTTTCTTTATTACAATAACAAAAAAGAAAATCAAAATATCATATTAAATAATAATAATGAAAACAAATTGCACACCCGTGCTAGGGACCTTCAAGGCACCAGTGCCAAGCCAAAGATCTAAAAGGAGAGGAAACACCAGACTGAGAGACCTTTAGGGAGACTGCCGAACTTCCCAGGACTCTGACTGTCAAAGAATCAGATCAAGAACATTTCTTCAGAAGGGGGATCAAAATCAGAATTAGCCTCTGTATGATTATTGCCTAAAGAGCTGTCCTATAGTGAGTGACCTTTCTACTGAACTCTTGACCAGATACTGGAAAATCAGTCTGTATACTGGAATAAAAGATACAATCAAGTCTATCTCTTAAAGAAATCAACATTTTCTGTTGACCAGTCTCAAGATATGTGACTCCCAAGCAGGGCAGGAAGAGGCCTTGTTTGTTTGGAGTTTACTCATTGTTAATCTTATCTTAGATGACAGTAACCTGTTTAGTATGTATTAACAGGCTTCTTACTATGTACTTTGAGAAAACTCTCTTTGTCAGCAGTTTTGACCTGATGTCATTTTTAGCTGTCTTCCAAGCAAATTTCATTCTATAAGAAGGGAGAGGAGAAATGGATTTTTCAGAAACAGTTCCTTCCTTGGAGCTTTTCTCATATCCATCTGGCAGAATGGGACAAAGGACTGGGTAATATGAATGTATATTAATATGATGCATTGAGTCAACCATAGCAATAATACTTAGAGCATATGTTATATCTTATAGATGTTAAGATCTTTGAACTTGTAAAAAAGAGCTGTTCCTTGAACAGAAATGTCCTCTTAAAGTCATGTATTTTAACTGACACTGTTTCTTTTGTACTATGTCTTTATTTGAACTTAAGTAACTATTGCTTCATATTTTTATAATATTCTTAAGTCTCATAGCCTCATTTATAAATAAATTGTCTTTACAATACTTAGCTGAGCTGACTGGCTTATTAGCAAAGTGTAAATTGAGTTTCCACATATTGGAAAAGAACGCCTTATATCCAGACCAGATCATGCTAGGCCAGGACCACTAAGCACAAATTCATTTTGAGGAAACTGAGGCACAACGTGACAGAGGCCCATGGCGGGACTATCCTCACTGGGAATGAATTCCCCGAAATAACAAGTAATACCTGTGACCATTGATCAAGACGTTTCCACAGAAAGGAGAGAACAAACAGCAAGTGCCACATGTGTAAAAGAGAACACCTTCCCTGCTGAGGAGAACAGCCAAGAAAACTGAGTAAACCTTTGTGTGACACTGGTTCTAAAGGGACTTACAGTTGGGGCTGGGCTGTCATGCATCACACAGGGGAAAGGTTCCCAAATCCCAAACACGTACCAATTTGTCTAATGAGCAGCCTACCCCTGCTGAGGTGTGTTGGCACAACTGCTTGGAGGAGAGACTGGGGTCAGGACTGGTGATGCAGGGAGTTTTACTAACTGTGTTTAGGGTGTGACAAGCCTCAAATAGCAAGGGAATGCTGCAGGTCATGAGGAGAGCACTGGAAGAATTCTTGGAGACTCCAGAACTGGAAGTAGTACAAGTGGTTGCAGGGCAGGTGTGAGGCACAAAGGCAGAGCTGTGAGCATGTGCGAAGGTCTGGGCCTGAGGCCAGGCCCCTGGCAACCCACAAGCCAGCGTTCTCACCAGAAGCATGAAGCCCCTGCTTTTCCAAATAGTTCTCCATGCAATACAAAGTTGGAGCCCCGCACCACAGAACACTGAACCCACACTCCGGCCCACAATCATATCTACTGCAGGGAAGATTCTGGTGGCGTTGTGGGCCATCACAAGCTCTACGTTTCTTGTGACTGCAAGCATGGCATGGTCATCCATGCTCATCCACTTCTCCAACTCATTAGAACTGGAAAGGTGAAACAGAAAGTTATCTGAAATAAAAGCCATTAGTTGCAGTGCCGGTATCTTTAGGGGACAGTGGAAGCAGATTTGTTAGATGTTTCCCCCAACTAATGCCATTCCTCAGTGCAAGCCAGGGCTTGTTATGAAGCTGAACAAAAACAGTCACTTAGACTAATGATGGTACAAAGATGTGTTTATAAAGGTAAAGGGAACATCATAGTGCTGCTGGACTCCACAGCAGACATAAGAACTATAGATCAGGAAGTAGTAGGGATGGGCGAGTAGAATGCAGTTCAGATGTTCGCATATTCAGTCGTTCGGTTTGAAACCTGAGTTCGGGTTCAATGGTTCAGTTCAGCCGAGTTCGGGTTGGCCGAACTTGGCCGAACAGTCAAAAATAGCACTATCGAAGCCGAAACCAAAACCAAAACTTGACCGAAACAGAAACTTTTTTTTTTCCCCTGAAAAGACATTTTTTATGCCCCCGAACTCATCCGAACACAACCAAACCGTTTGGTCATTCAAGAGTTCGATTCAGACGTTCGGTTTGGACATCTGAACAGAGTTCGGTCCAAACTCCAAACATCCGAACCACGTTCGCCCATCCCTAGGAAGCAGACATGTTTTGGACTTCAGTCTGTGCCTGCCCTTAGCTCTGCCCTCTTCCCCATATCCTATTTCCACTATCCTTCCAAATGGGCTCTCCAGTAGCACATGGCAAGGCTGGCTTTCCCATTCTGTGCTGCTGGTGGCTGACTTTACTTCTACTTGAAAACTCCAGCAGGCATTGCTGTAGGGCTACTTAATCATGACTGGCAAACATGTGTACACAGCTGGCTGGGACATCCAAGTGGCACTGACGTCAGCTACCAGAAACAGGGAGACACGACCGCGAGGAACAATCTTGGCATATGGAGGATCAGCAAGGAGAATCTTTGCTCTGGGTTTTGGAAACCAGCAAAGTCATGTAGAGAGTTGGTTTCAATTTAGTGAAACTGGAGAAAAGTGAAATTGGGGCTCTAGGTTGTGGGGAAGAAGAAGAGTGTGTGTTGGATATAAGGCACAATTGGCACATCTGCTGCTGAAGGTTTTTGCAATTACTGACCCCTCACTACATCACACTCAAGCTCAGGTTTCTTAGCTGGCTAGTGGTTCATCCCCCCTGCTCCCAGCTGGCTAATTAGCTGTAATTGCTGAGTCTAGCTAATCTGCTCCAGTGGGACACACAGTGGAGCATCTTACCACAGCCTAAACCAGCAAACACTCAGGCCTGATCTGCTAAGGAGGGAATGATGATGAGAGACAGAGAATGGAAGTGGAAGAAGAGGAAGAAGAGTATAAAAGAGCTAATTGTTATTAAGACCAATAATATTACTGGTTATTTAAAAGGACTGGATATGTTCTTAGAGGATAGGTTCATAAACAGCTAGTAGTGAAGTTGGTTGGAGGAGCTGAGAGTTAGTAGCAGGGAATGGATCACTTCATTATGATCTGTTGTGTACTATTCAGAAGTGACCAACTGCTAGAGACAGGATGTTGGCCTGGATGGACCATTGGTCTGACCCAGTTCTTGTATAGAGAACTCAGGACAAAATAAATAAGGAAATACAAGAAAATTCCCACCGAGCATTGCTTCCTGGAGAGGGCAAATATTGCCAGCCTCCTTTGCTGACAGAACTACCTTCAAAACCAAATTTCCCATCAGATTTCATAAACTTCCTAAGCAGCAACATGTAGTGTATACTCATTCTCTATAGGGCACTTCTTGATTAAATACAGAGAATTTAATATGTACTGTATAGCCTCCCTGAAAAATAAGCACAGGGAGGAAGCCTTACAGAACTCAACAGAAACCTTGGCTTTGATCATTTCTGCCCTTTACAAAACAGATGGCCTCATGATTAGAAGTTGAGGCAAGAACAAGTGTTACCATACCATCGGGAAATGCTTGCTTTTTGGAAGTACTTGCAACTGTTCATCGGTATTTCCTCACTATTTATTGATTCTGTGCTTACGCTATTACAAGATTGGCACTGGTGATTTTTCAGCATTTCTGTCAATTTGGGGCACTTTAAAGTGCCATAAATTGAAACAATGTAAGGCAAGCAGCTATTGAAGTACAATGGGCAGCAAGGCAAGGCTAGTGAGGTGGCACAGGTGAGCGACTCAAGGTGCTGTAAAGAGTGAAAATAGAAAAAAGCCAGTAAGTTTCCTCATCGCACAAATGAAGGCAAATGACCTTTTCCCAATGGAAACAACATTCACTGTGATTGTTCGTGTCATGTCTTTTCATGATGAAGATTTTGGACTTGAGATAAGTCAGGAGACAAATGCTCAGTTCTGAATTAGGCCACAGACCATGGAAAAGTCACTTACACTCTCTGGGTGTTCTCAAACTTTATCCTTCCAGTAACAAAGGGGTGGATTGATCAGATGTGAACTCCTGGAAGGGGAGTCCACAAGTACTGGGAAATGTGTGGTTGGACAGTAGCACTGGGTTCTTTCTTGGAGTTGCTGTTGGCAGAGTCGCCTGGGCCACCAGGAGCATCTTTGGCTGGGAAGAGAGTAGAGAAGCTGCCGCCGGCAGATCCGAGACAGTCCCTGCCAGCAGCAATTTAGTGCCTGCAGTGGTTCCCCACTTCCTATCCAACAACTCAGTGGGAAGCAGGGATGTCTGACTTCACTGAACCACTGTGGGTTGGTTGTGGGAAGTGGCCTACATTCAGCAGGGAGCATCCCAGCCTCTTCTTCCCACACCCTTAACTTCAGGGTCCACACATAAAATTGGCTACGTGTAGACCCAAACCCAGGACTGTAGAGCCACAGACCTGGGTTTATCAGGTAGCCACTACCATATTTGTGTACAAGACAAGGAGCTACTTACCATTACGTGTGGCTGTGCTTCAGCTGGATATTGCAGAAATAGTATCCACTGGTAGCTGTTTGGATAACAAATGGTATATGGTTAGCAGCCGGTGGATATCCAATCAACCTGATTACCACTTACCAAATTACCATTTACTGCATGCTCAATTTATTTACTGTATGCCCATTTATTTATTTTTAATTCCCTCCCTCCAGGCTTGGTTCAATTATGCAGTAATGTGATAAACGATAAATGAAGAAAACAGTAAATGGTAATTTGACAAAAGCCCATTAATAAAGTTAATATCTGGTATTCTAGTTTCGTAGTTAGCATCCACAGTAACTGGATACTTTTTGGATAACTATTCAGAATACTAAATATTAACTGTGGGTAAGAAATTTGCTATCCATTTCAGCACTAGTCATAACACTCTTCAGGAGGCAGGACCCTGTCAGTAAAGGCAAAGCAAAGGAACTTACACTCCCCTTTCTGATGTAAACCCATTCCTTATAGAGCTGTGTGACATCACAATACTCCATGCAGGACAGAGCCATTTTGGCTCGGGCAGGATATAGGGACTGTCAGTAGGGGCAGGGGCATGTCAGAAAGCGGGGTGGCAACCCTAGTCAGTACCACAAGTGAGGTCATGCATGCCATTTACAGATGATCCAGATAGATATTTATTAGACTTTGCATGTATTTGTTCTCTGGCATTGCACGCTTATCTTTATATCTCAGAATTATATATATAAGCCTTACAAGTGTTGCCTTAAAAGTGGATAAAGTGTTGGGCTTGGACCTACGATGCCAGGATTCAAATGTTGTCTTAGCCATGAACTCACTGAGAGATCTTGGGCAAGTCACTATGTCTTTGCCTCAGTTTTCCATCTGTAAAGTGGGGATAATAATGGCCTACCTCACAGAGCTGTTGTGACGATTAACTAGATTAGGATTATAATGCACTTTGAACCCTGAAAAATGCAGTAATGTGGCATGGGTAAATGGACTGAGGATGTGTTGCTGTGTAAGCATGACTCTCTACCCGCTCTGAACCAAAAGAGGTCTTTTATAACTAGAGAAATCTGACTGCACATATTATCCCCTTGTAGTCTGCCAACATCTTCAAAACTAAAAGCAAGGATTTCCAAAGTGTCTACTTAACATTAGGCTCCCACATCCATAAATAGACACCTTAATAAATGACTTCCAGAAGTTACTGTAGACATTTTTAAAATTAATTCTAAATTAATTTTAGAAATTAATTCTAAAAGGGAATTTAGAAGTCTAGGTTTAGGCAGACATTTAGAAAAGACAGGGAAGTTCCTGCCAATTCCTATGACCAACAAGCCTGCCACTTGCCTGCTGCTACTGTTTTTTTCTTTCAGCCATTTAAGAGTAATGTCATTCCATATGGACATGACCAGAGAGATTAAGGATTAACACATGAGAAGGGAGGCCCCCAGAGACCATGGTCACCCCCTGGGCCACCCTGCAGCCACCATCCATAGGTTCTGCATGGGACCACAACTAACAAGCAGGCATTCCTCTCTGTCACGGTCTGTCCATGCTTTCCCCCACATAGAGTTGCAGTTGTGCCCTGGGCTGCTGACTGTGACTCTATGGTGCTGAATGTGGGCGGAGGCAGCTGCACACCTGACAGACCGGGGCAGCCATGGGGCACCCCAACACATTGGAGGCAGCCACAGGGAGGGCAGCATTTTGCCCCGCTTTCCCCTGGATTCACCCACGCAGTGCCATAAGCCTTTCCTGGGATGGCATCATGAGCAGTGGCCATGGGTGAGACAAGCGGGTGAATTTGAGGCATAATCTCATCTGTTTACACCCTTAGAGGGCACTTTTGTGACTTTGTGTGACTGATAAGCCTCTCCTCTGCTCTGCTTTTTCCTCGCATAAGTTCAGAATCCGCTGTAGGTGACATCACAATGCATTGCTATAGAGAAGCTTATGATATCACTAGCAGAAGACAGCAACTTAGGACTAAACAAGGATGTTTTGTTGTGGTTTTTCCATGTAAAACATCTTATTGGTACACAACAAATATGGGCTAGAAAGGAAAAATCAGAATCCAGATCTGGATTTATTGGATTCAAAATTCACTAAGGTTTTGTGTTTTATTTTGATGGAGTGTGCAGAGGTAGGATTTGGCTTGTTCTTATTGTTCAGAAGTCTCCCACAGCATTCAGATCCATCTCTCTCAAAAGTTCCAGGATGTTGAGAATTAAACATTAGAACTAGAATTAAATTAATTAGAATTAAAAGCTATGGGGAAGAACAGCCTCAGAGAATGTAAAATGTAGAGTAAGAATGTTTCCTAAACTGGAGGATTTTCAGTTTTTCTGGAAGCCTCATTAAATGTGATAAAGTACAAATTTATGCATTCAAACACCACCTCCCCCCAAGCTCCACACAACCCATCCTCTTTTGATCACTGTGTCAAGACTACCTGGGTTTGACATCCCAATAACCTCCATGATAAAACATTTTGATGTCCAAGGGGAAAACACCTATGGGCCCTTTAATAGGGAAGAAGCTACACTACAACTGGGAAAAGGAGGCAGTTTTAGGGGGTTTGTTGTAGCAGAAACAGAAACGATAGCAGTAAAAGAGAGAAATGTATTTATTTTGTTTAAAATAGTGCTGGAAAGGTCTTATGTCTCTGATCCTTGACATTTCCTTTCTCCTGTAGGAATTCCCGTTTAGCCTAATTAGGCTCTCTTTTTCCTTCATTTAGGCTCCATAACTCATTAAATTCCAGCTGGGTGATGCATAATTCCAGTGTGTCTAATTACCTTCTTCTCTCAGACATTCAACTCATCTCTGGTCACAAAATGCTGATCCAGTTCTTACAGCTTATCAGAAAATGAGTCGTGTCTATTATCTACTCCTGGTTTTGTCCGTCATTTCTATTTATACCCACTAGCCAGGATCAAAAACACACAGCCTGATGTGAAAGAGACTAAAAAAATTGATCACAAACATTAAATTGATATAAATAAATAAATACATAAACTTCTTCAGAGTCTCACTGACTCTGTTGGTCTGCCTACGTCATTGAACGATTTAGGTGAAAGCCAGGTCAGATAATTTGATGTGTATCTTTGTCCATTTCAGGTAACACAGGAATCCAACTCAGTTTCTCTCTCTCCAAAATGCTACACCTGGAGTCTCTTCCAGCGGGCAAAAGAATCCAATTCCTGTTCTTGCCCTCTTCCTGGGGACTAAATCTAAAGTCCATTCCAGGTCAGTACAAGAATCCACTTCATTTTTTCCTCTTTTCACGGATTGCTCCTCGGACTGATTTATGACACAGAAATAACAGTTCAGATTTAATTATATTCACAGAAAACGCTCTAAGTTTCAGTCAATACAATATTGGATGCTGATTAAAAATTGACTCAATTTACTTGGTAATTTATTTATTTCTTTTATTTTATTTTAAAATCTCATCTCCAAACAATAGTGATATCAACTTACCACACGTCTAGGAAACCACACCAGTGTTCTACATATAACATGTACCCTGTGTGACACAGCAGGCTCTTGCCTTGCTCTCTTCTGGCAGGTTCAGAGTTCCAGGCAGTTCGCTATAGACTGTAGGAGCCATAAGACTCCTGCAGGGAGCTGTCCTTGGTACTGGAGGGAAGGGCTCTAACTTTGGGACAGGGCAAATTCTCCCATAACAACAAGAGAGGAGGTGCTGAGAAGGCACTTGCAAGATAGCATTGCTGGAACAAAGGTTTACACATTATACCCTACACATGATGATCTTACCACTAATTTATTTTTTGCTCTCTGGCTCTCTTTGACCTTCTGAGATCCTTCCTTACATTTATACAAAATTGTGTCTCCCCACTATCCCTAGTTAAGTCACTCCTGTCCTCTCTTATTTCTGTCTTTTACCTGTACTTTGAGCCTGTAAGTCACCCAGTGCATTCTGGAGAGCCTTCTAGTAACCACATAGCATTCCCTTGCTGTATGTTTTACATTCAGGGCTCCAGGGCAGAGCCCCACAAAGCACACCTGAGCCATGCCACTGCCACAGCCCCAAATTACTCATCTGATCTCACAGCAGGGCTGGATAACCCCCGCACATTCAGCAGCAGCAAACAGTGAGAAAACACTGTATGTAAATGCGTACAGCTGCTGAGTCCACAGAGAATTGCCTCACAGCCTTCACGCATGTGCAAACAGTGGTTTTTTCACTGTCTGTTGCTGCAGCAACGGAGGCACTATGGCAGGGCAGGGCAGTGATTTTGTGACTCCAGGAGATGTGCTGGCCTGGGGAGGGGGGGGGCTTGGGAGTGACTTAAAACTCTCCTGCACCTGAGAAATTGACTGACTAATAACTGTATCGGGGGTCAAAAGGACCCCCATTAATAAATAGCTGAAAAATAATGAATGTGATTGATTGAAATGGACTCCCGATTAAGAAAAAAATGTGACAGTTTATTAGTATAACAACTGAAAAACAGAAATACTAAACAACCCCCCATAGTATTGGGGTTCACCATGACCCCTCATGTAAAGCAGCACAACTAACAAAAATGGTACAGGTCTCCAATCCCAGAAAAGGAGAGAAGGAGCCAGATCAAAAGTCTTAAGTTCACAGTAGAATGGCCAGATATGTCAATTTTAGAGGACATTTATGAAAAATACAGGTTGCAGGGCTTCATCTTTTCCAAGTGAGCTCCAAAGATCACATTAAATGTAGGGGTCATCAACACCCCCAATGCAGAACGAATAGGTATTTTTCCAACACAAAGCTGCTAATGGCTGTGATTTAAAAAAACCGATTTCAAGAGTTCACTCTAAAGTAAATAAGTCTTAATTGCTGTGTAATTGCTGTGTAAAGATAAGGCTTTTCAAGTGAGCTCCAAAGCGCACAGTAAATGCAGGGGCCATCAACACACACACCCACAGCCCCCAAAAGCAGTTTATGGTGATATTTTCCTAAACACACCACTAATGACCTTTGTGAACTCAAACTAAGTGCTACATTTTGTCCTTCTCCCTCATTGAGGGTTTTCGTTAGGAGAGCAGGTGCTGGGTTAAGTTTCATTTCTTTAAAAGACATGTATTTTAAGAATATATGTGCAAGGGGTCAACATGACCCCCAGTGCAAAAGGCGTATAGTGCTTTCATTTTCCCATTGACTTACATTGGGGTCAAAAGGACCCCTGATGATGAAATGATAAAAACCTCCATTTTTAAAAAATGGGGAGGAGCGAGGAACATGAAACACAGGACAGTTGACCTCACACTTCTTGAGGAATACATGTGGGGAGGAGTGGTTCAGACTTGCCAAAACAGTTTTATGATTTTTTTAGCAGCCTTTGGGTCATACAGACCCAGCATGTGCAAGAGGGAGTAAAACAGCAATTTCACCCATATTTTACCCCTCTCACACATGGTCAATTATGTCTGGGGTGGGGGGATCTTGCACATGGATTCCAATGCAGGAATTCAATGAATGAATGATTTATTTATTTAATATTCTTAATACCCTGCCCCTCCTGCTTCAGTCAGCTCAGGGCTTAAAAAATCATAAAACATAACTGGTATTACAATAACATATAAATAAGATACCCCATCTCCCTCCAACCCACACCCCATACATCCTCCCTATCCTACCCATCTCCCTCTCCAAATACCTGGTGGAACAATAAGGTCTTATATAGCTGTCGGAAGGTGAGCAGTTCCGAGCAGAGGTGGGCCTCCTCTGGGAGGGATTTCCACAGCAACAATGCTGCCACCGAGAATGCCCTCCTCATAGTGGCCATTCACCAACAGTGTGGGACCTTAAGGAGGATGTTCCCATCAGACTGAAAACATCGGCTTAAGGCCCAGGGAATGAGGCAGTCCGTCAGATAAGTGGGACCCAGACCATGTAGGGCTTTAAAGGTTAAAGCCAGCACCTTGAATTGGGCCTGGAAGACTACTGGCAGCCAGTGCAGTGCACACAGAACTGGAGTTATGTGCTCATGCTGTCCCATCCCTGTAAGGTGACAGGCTGCCGCATTCTGCACTAGCTGCAGCCTTCAGACTGCCACCATGGGCAGCCCCACATAGAGCGCATTACAGTCATCTAATCTTGCGGTAATGAAAGCATGGATGATGGTAGGAAGGTCAGAGTTAGAACTATAGGACTGGAACCTTCTAACCAGATGTAAGTGGTGGAAGTTGCCCCCAGCCACAGCCACCATCTGGGCATCCAAGCACAACTATGGATCTAGGAGCGTCCCCAGGCTCTGGACCTGAGAAACCAGAGGAGTGCAAAACCCATCTATGATGGGCATCCCTCCCCTCCCTAGGTTACCAGCCTTACCAGCCACCATCACCTCTGTCTTGGGATTCAGCTTCAATCAACTTGCCCTCATCCAGTCCCCCACAGCTGCCAGACACCAGGAAAGCACCAAGACTGCCAGACCTGGATCAGATGAAATCAAGAGGTAGAGCTGGGTGTCATTAGCATATTGATGGCACTGCACCCAAATCCCCCTCATGATCTTGCCCAGCAGCTGCATATACACATTGAACAGGCTGGGGGGACAGAATAGAACCCTGCAGCACTCCACACAGGAGGCCCAATGTCTCCCGGCTAGTTCTCACCAGCCAGGAGAGGCGCAGATCTAATTCACTAGTAGTGGCTCTAACAGCCCCAAGTACATCCCCTGCATCAGCAGGCGACATCAATTGATACTGATCCCATAACACCAGGCAAACTGGGACTTCCATGACCTCTGGCTCTGCCACTGTCTCTGAAAAGGTAATGTCAAAGTCATGATGAATGCAAGCGATTTTATCCACAAAATACTCAATAAACATGCCACAGCGGGCACTGGAAGACTCCAGTTCCAGGCAGAAACAGTCTGGACTGACCAAACCTCTCACCACCCAGATGCTATAATGGCAGCAAAGAAACTCTTCTTTGCTGCCCACACAGCCATGGCATAGTCCCTTAAATACGCTCCATGCCACAATTGTGTGTCTTCAGTTCAGGTCCAATGCCACCGGTGTTCTAACTGCCTACCCTCATGCTTAAGCTGCTCCAGGTCCTCTGTAAACGATAGGAACCTGTGCTTCTGCAATGCAGGGAACAGACACCTGGGAGCTACCATATCAATGACTGCCACCAGAAGTGTATTGCATAAGGTGACAAGGTCATTGATGGTGGAGAACATCAAGGTCAGAGGGTAAAACCCCCAGAGCATTCCACAACCTAGATGGTTCCATAAGTCTCAGAGGGTGGACCATGTAAAAGGCCCTGAACCCCACTGGGTACAAAAATGTGCTGGAACACACGTCTTCAGGAGGTAATGATCCGACCATGATAAGGGTGAAATATCTACACCCACAGTCATAGGATCCCCAACCTCAAGGCCAGCGCAAAACACCAAGTCCAGAGTATGTCCCCTTCTCATGTGTCAGGCCATATACAACCTGGGACAGGCCCATGGTTGCTATGGAGGCCATGAACTCCTGCTCTGCCCCATAAAGACTGACATTGACGTGGATGTTGAAATCCCCCAAAACAATAAGATTGGGAGACCTCAAAACCACCTTTGATACCAGCTCAGCTATAGCAATCAGGAAGGCTTGTGCACAGTATACCAACAGCACCCCAATCTGTCCCTGGCCAAATCAAGCACAAGGTGGAGGCCCTCAACACCAGGCAAGGACTGCACTGGAAACATCGTGACCAGTAATGTGTCCCTATACAGAATGACTACACTGCCCCCACCCCCATCTCTCGGGTCTGGATTGGTGCTGCACAGAGTACCTGGCTGGAACAATGTCAGCCAAAATCAATCCCGACTAATTGTCCAACCAGGTCTCTGTTATGCACGTGAGGTCAGCAGCACAATCCAAGATAGACTCCTGGATGGTAGGGATGGGCAAACGCGGTTCAGAAGTTTGGCCTGAACTTGGCCTGTTCAGACAACTGAACCGAACTTCCAGACCGAATGCTCAAACTTCCGAACAGTTCAGAAAAGTTTGGATGAGTTCGGGGGTGGGAAAAACGTGACTTTGGGTGGGAAAAATGTGACTGGAAGGGGGAGGCAGATGAGGAGCAGATTTCCTGACTCCAGGGGTGGACACCAGGGGTGGTTTCAGGGTCAAAAATACCAATACTGAAACATTTTCTATTTCGGTTTTGGTACCAATAGCACTTTTTTGAATGTTCGGCCGACTTCGGCCAAACTGAACTCCGCCAAACCGAACAGCCAAACCCAAACTCGGGTTTCAAACCGAATGTCCGAACGGCGTTCTGTTCACCCATCCCTACTGGATGGTAGATGATTTATTCACTACCTACTGTTAGGGGGGATGGGGTAGAAGAGGAGAAAGGGAAGGAAAGGAGTAGTAGGACTGAGTCCTTGGCTAGGTTTCCAACTCTCTGGTGATACCACGGGGTAGGTAATTCCCTCAGGGTCTTGTTTGGGCTTTCTCTCAATGACTGAGAGCAACCCGGACCATCACAGGGAAGGAGAGGAGGCATATGCTCAAGGTACAAGGACAGGTAAGGACAAACAATAATAACACTACTTACAAACTCCAAGGGTTCCAGGGCACTGTGATACGACTGGTGTGGAATGGAGGATCCCAGGTTTCCAAAAGGAGTGACAAGGGGAGCAATGGAAGGAAAGGGGGAAGGGAAAGAGGATATGACTAGCCCTCAGGGATGGGGTAGGAGGGAAAAGGGAATAAGGAAACAAGGTAAGTGAAGAAAACACTAAGCAGGCAGTCAAGACACACTCACCCAACTAGAGCAAGAACACTAGAAGGGAAGCAGGGAGACAAGCACACAAGCAAGGAGTTACAGAGAGGGGAACAAACAGTAACAAGGATCAAGGTATAGCAATCATTGATTGCTCAATGAGCAAGGAAGGGGCCAACCTCTCAAATGATTACCAGCAGGGATCTGCTGCCCCGCTGATACTTTTATACTATCAGGCCAGGTGTGGGCACTTAGGTTGGAGTCATGGCTCCACCCCCAGCATCCTATGCTGCCCCACCAATCTCACGCTGCATCTGGGCGGGGCCAGGTCTGCTGGTCCTGCAGCATGTTTCTGTGGGGGCTGTGCTTGGCCCGCCGCTTCTCTATTGCCTACAGCTAGGGTGTTGCCCCTGGTGTTTCCTTCAGGTTGCCTAGCAACCTGTTGCTCACTATGTAGCACGTGCAAGCTACAGCGCGGCATGACACCGACCTTGTGTTCAACAGTACCAGTCCAAGGCCTGAGATCCAAATAGCCTCGACTCCCTCCTCACCTGTTTGGGGGGCTGAGAAGGGGACAGACACGAAGTATCTCCCGCTCCTCTCTAAAGGACACCACCTCCCTGTAAGACCATAGTTTCCCCTACCCATGACCTCAGTTGCTACAGGCCGTGCCCCAGAACATCCAATCCAAGGGCTGTTAGACTACTGCCCTCCACCCGGCCCCCACCCCCACCAGCAGCATATCCTCCAGGGTGGAGAAGGAGACTCCAACCACTCCCTTTTCTTTATCCCAACCCTCATTAACCTCCTGTCTCCCTGGAGGATTCTACATCCCTCCTCATAGTACTCCCCACCCCCTTTCACTGGAGGGCAACCATGCCTCCCCCCCCTACCTGTGATTCTCACCCCCCTCACTGGGGTGTGTGGTCACTTCCCTGGTACCTGCCCCCCCTCACAGGGGGGTCCTGGTACAATTCCATCCTCTCCCACCCCATCATACCCCCCTCATATGGGGGGGGGGGTTTGAAGTAATCCCTTATCCTCCATTCCCATACCCCCTCCTCTCACAGGAGGGTTACAAAAAGACCCTTCTTTCCCTCATACACCCCCCCATAATATCCTTCTAAACCCTCCATTTCCCCATCCACCATAAACACCCCGTAAAAACACTTTAAAACCAATTTAAAATGCAATCTAGACAATTTTGGGGGCAGTAGAGCCATTGCTCTCACCAATCAGGGCAAGAAAAGGGGCAAGCAGAAGACACTGGTGGGGGGCAGGCTGCTTATTAAAAATATTTGTGGGGGTGGCTATTCTGACATGATTTATCTTTTGGTGCCCCTTCCCAGTGGGGTGGGAGGGGCTATCCCTGATTGATTTTTCTTGGGGGAGCAATCCTAGTTTGGTTTTTAATCTCAGTTGGTTTGGATTTTTAATCATGACTGGTTTAGGATTGGTTTGGAAGAGAAATTCTCTTTTGGTTTTTGATCCCAATTTGTTTGGGATTGGTTTGGATTTTAATCCCAATTGGTGTGGGATTGGTTTGGGGGAGAAATCCTGGTTTGGTTTTTAATTTGGTTTTTAAACAAACTTGAAGCCTTGAGTTCAGCTGCCAATTTTCTTTTCTAGAACCTGGTCTACAGGAACAAATGCTGGTTTTCCCTTTTTGATTTTTTCACACAGAGCCTTGCATTTTGCTCATTATTGCTTCCACCACCGTTGTCACGATCCCCACCCCTGATGTTCATCTTCTACATAAAACTTGTTGAGACTCTACAGCTACTTTAATGATTGTAATGTGTTGCACATGACACTTTCCTCGCAGCTGTTTATAAAGAGTTTACCATACTTCCTTCCCCTGGCTAACTGCAACTGTCTGTGACCAGGAGCATAACTTCCTTGTCTTGTCCTTGGGAAAAGACCAGGCTACCTGAGAAAACTCCTGCTTGCATATTGGAGCTGGGACTTTGATAAGTGAAACTGAACCTTTATCTTTCTTTGTCAAGAACTCTTGCCTTGTTTATGTTTCTAAATAGTTGAACTAAGTATGTTGCACAAGAGAAAGTGTTTACCTCAAGAGGCTGAAGTAAGCCTTAGTTAATTGCATAACAAACTTAAAGCAAAACCTGTCACGGAGGAACATAGGGTCACACACGTGGAACACGGGCCTACATTTAGACTATGTAAAGCAAAACATGCAACATGTATGTAATGTTACAATTGAAAACTGTGACACAAGAAAACTCCAGGAAGTAGGGACAGTTAAAAAGAATGTGTCTTGGCAACACTTGCCAGACGAAACCCTGTGGAGATGTAAATGGACCTTCATGTTTGCCTGGGTTGCTTACGTGACACACTCCAGGGTTTCCCCTAGGCGGGAAACCCGAGACAAAGAAGGAGGAAGGGTACTTAAACCAGCTTCGCTATCGCTTGCAGAGAGCCACCTTGAGCAGTTACATCTGCATACGAAAGCCTGCCAGCAAGTCAGGCTGGAGACCATGAACTAAGAGAGACATGATTTTGCTTTCTACCAACTAAGTCTGGAGACCCAGTCACTTACACCAAAGGACTGAAATAAACTTATGGACCTTTGTAGGGTAAGATGCTTATTTAGGAACTCAACCAGTATAGATCAGGAATGTGTTATATTTACCTTTGATTTCTAGTAACCACTCTGTATCAACAATCTTGCTTATGTAATCAATAAACTTACTTCTTATCTTTATGAAGAAGTGTCTGTGTCTAACCTTGGAACACAAGTAAGCAACAAGAGCCCTCAAGCTCTTGAGAACTCAGAGAGTAAAGAATCTGTAAACAGGAAGGATTGGGCCCTTGAGTGACAAAGGAGTTGTCCCTGCGGCAGACTTGAATTAGCCAGAGAGAGAAACTAATTCAAGCAGGCTGTGCGCGAGGGAAACTGAGTCACTCAAACCCGGTAAAGTGGGGGTGCGGACCTCCAACCCATGACAAAACATTCCATCACAGTCATTAGGCTGGAAGGAACCTCAATGGTCATCTAGTCCAGCCCCCTGCACCACTGCAGGACCCGCCACACCCCAACCATCCGCACAGAGAAATCCCACCAATAGTTACAAGCAATAGAGTGGAAGCTAGTTACTGTTAATAACTTGAGAACATAAGAACTACCATACTGGATCAGACCCATGGTCAAACTAATACAGAGTCTTTTTTCTCTGACAGTGGTCAGTCCAGGTGCTTCAGAGCAAGTGTACAATAAATCACACAGTTGTGGTGATTTATTATGTCTCTCTTATTTTCTGTAAAGCACCAGGTACATTGCTGGTGCTATATAAATGCTAATAATAATAATAATTAATAAATTAATTAATAGAGACTGGGACCAACCAGAGCACACCAATGCCTGAAATAACAGGCCATAATTTTAGAAAAAGAAGGATCCAGATGTCCCAAACAGGTGGGCCACACCCATGCTGCAGGAGAAGGCGAAAAACCCTCAGTCATCTGCCAGTCTGCCCAGACGGAAAAGTCCTTCCTGACCCGAAATATGGCAATCAGTTAGACCTTGAGCACGTGCACAGGCCCCACCAGCAAGGCACCCAATATACAATATAGTACCCAGGCTTCAGAATGCCCTGACAGTCCCACCTTCATCTGCAGACTATTTTCAGGCTACAGGAAGAAAGGGGGAGGAAACCCAACAAGGATTGCTGGGGGGAAACACATTTTGTACGATAGCATCAAATAATAAAGACTCCTCACAAGATATTCCAGTAGTTCACTGCTCTAATTGTTAAAAACTTTCTGCTAATTTCCAGCCTAAATGTATTGATAACCAGCTTATATCTGTTAGTTATTGTACCCACACTCTCTTTTAGTTTGAACAAATCATTCACTTCTATTGTGTTCGTTTGCCTGACATATTTATACAATGCAATCCTATCTCCCCTCAGCCTTTTTTTGATAGGCTGAATAAGCCAAGCTACTTCAGGCTCATCTCATAGGGTAAGACCTCCATCCCTCTAATCAATCATCCTGGTAGCTCTACATTGCGAGTCAACCTCGCCCAACCCAGGGCAGCATATCTATGTTGTCAAGTTGTTTGTTCTAAATTAAGAAAGTGTGACAATCTTTTGTTCTACGTATATACTGTGGTTTTTTCGTTCATTGTGTGTTATATTCCATTGAACATGTAATCGTGAAATTTTAATGCTGGCCCAACATCCTGCTGACCCCACCGTCCACCCCACCAACCTAAAAATGCACCAGCCACCCCATTCAGGAAAGGAACCCAGGGGGTCGCAGTATCCATATGGCTCGCCCAGAGGGTCCACACGCTGTCTTTAAACCCTGCTCCTCTCTTTTCCTGCCAAGAAAGGAGAGCAGCTGGCATGGAAAGGAGGGTGGGGGGGTCATGGCCAGGGAAAAAGCTTCCCTAGCCATATCACCTTTCCATCAGACCCAAAGGTAGCATGTTCCTCTCAGCTATAAGTCAGCTGGGAGAGGGGAGTGCATATCACATCCCTGAGCGCCACTGCGGACTTCTTCACTGTCCTCTCCTGGCCTGCTGTCAGCTATTTGGGGGGGGGGGGTATGCTAGCGGTACCTCTATGGAGCTGGTGGACCTGGGGCTGAAGGGGAACCTAACAAATGAGACCTGGTCTCATGGGTGCCCATTGTCCTGGGTTGGGTCGGGTTGACTTGCACAGCATGCTCAACATTTCCTGTTTTGATGTTGTGAGGAGCTGCCCCAGGGAAAACATCTGGTAGCCACACATCAGATGAGAAGGTGTCTCCTGGGCAAAAGTGAGGCAACATCTCGTCTGTTAACACCCCATGTTATCGCCCAAACCCTATGACAACCTGAATGAAGAGATTGCAAGAATGACATACAAAGACATACTAGAATAATAGAATCTTCTAGTTAGAAGGGACCTTGAGGGACATCTAGTTCAATCTCTGTTTGAATGCAGGATGACTACAGCTTTTGGAAAACCTCCAGTGACTGATAGCCTACCACCTCCCTAGGCAACTTGTTCCATTGCTGAACAGCTCTTACTGTTAGGAAGTTTTTCTTGATATTTAATAGGGGTGGAAATATTGGTATTGGATTAATCCAATCATCTGATAATCACCAGTATCAGCATACTGGATTTTTAACATTGGCCACTTTACTGGTTTTTTTACAGTGCAGCCATTGAAATCAATGGCCACAATGTAAAAAAAAAAAAAAAAAAGGTAAATCGGCCAATGTTGAAAAACCAGTATGCCGATACTGGTAAATCCGATACCAGGGAGATCCGATAACGGTAAATTCAGTATCTGGTATTCTCCCCGGTGTCCCACCCCTAATATATAACTGAAATATGCCTTCCTGTAACTTGAGCCCATTATTTCTAGTCTTGCCTTCTGTAGCCGTGCAGAACAGCTACTTACCATCTTCTTGGTAGCAGCACTTTAGATATTTGAAGAGTGTTAGCATGTTAATCAATCACCTCTCCACTAAGCTAAACATACCCAGTTCTGAAGAAACATACCTTTCTTCATAAGACTTGCTTTCCTGGCACCTTATCATCTTTATTGCCCCCCTCTGAACCTGCTCCAATTTGTCAATGTCCTAATGAGGTCCCCAAACTGGATACAATACAGTATTGCAGGGGAAATACCCTTGATCCAGGTTCATCCAACAGATGTTCCCTTTAAATCATCCCCTCAAGGAAACCAATACAGACACACAGGTTTTAAAGAAACAAGCTTTACTAGGAGTGATATTGATGATACAAAATGATTACACAGCTGGATACTGTTGGAAGCAGTACAAGGTTTAAACTTGCAAGAAAAGTAAATGAGAAATAAGGTCTAATAATGCATTAAATGACTAAGGTGGTTCCTTCCTACTATTCTTTGAAAGATAAGGGAAATAAGATATTGCTTAGAAATCCCTAATTCCTAAAAAGAGATGCTCTGAGCTGAGAAACAACCTTCAAAGACATAGCCAGTCCCTCTGAGGTGGTTCGGTTTAGCCTCTAGGAGGAGACACAGGAGAAAGGTTCTGCCATCAAAGTCGAATGCTCAGGTGGCAATCAGAACAAAGTTGAGGGTTGCTGAGCTGTGCAGCTAGCTTGCCTTCAGTTCAAAGACATCTTATAAACCACAGTGCTAGCAAAGCCACATATACAGTGAGCCACAATGATTATTCATTGAGCTGCTCATCTTATTACAATTTTAACTAAATAAGGTAAAATCTTTACTTCTATCCAATCAGAATCCTTCTCAGGTGTCTAACTCTTAGTAATGCCTACCAGTTTGACTACGTCTTCCTAGGTCACTCTCTCTTGATGTGATTTTAAGCTAACATTGTCAAGCAGCAAACCAAAATTATGCTCCGTCCTATGCCATATTATACATCTCTAGATCTCACACAAGCTTATTACACCATAACTAAGCAGCCTCTTACAACAAGAAAGCAGCCATTAAGCTTTGCATTATGCTTTATAGGCAGCCTGCACCACATGTTGAGGTGCTCTTCATGGACCCCAGGACATGGTTGTCCACAAATACATTTGAAATTACAACATGCACATGAGAATTTCTAGCATAAAATATGTGCCCCTACAGCCTCAAGAGTGGGTGCCCCAACTTCCCTGGATCTGGCAACTCCTGCTAATCATCCCCACCCAAGATTATCCCCCACCTGTTATCTGCAAACTCCCAATGTACTGTAACCAAACCAAGAATGTGTACCTGAGTTCTTGCATCCTCCTGAATGTTGCATCCCTTGTCTCCCCCTCTGTTCCCCCTTCCCTGTCTCCCCTCCCCCTGTCTTTAGATTGTAAGCTCTCGGGCAGGGACAGTGTCTATCTTATTCTCTGTAAAGCGCCAGGTACATCGCTGGCACTATATAAAAGCTTATAATAATAATAATAATTGATAAGAAAAACAGAGCTGGAGGCAGGCAGTGCTATGGACACAGACATGCATGTCTCAACTCTATCAGCATTCTAAAGACTCAAAATATCCTTGGGGTTGTCCAAACTAGGGGTGGGACATCAGGGCAAACACCGGGTACCGGTTTTACTGGTTCCCGGATTTAAAAAACACGGCTTACCGGATTAATACCAGTTTACTGGTACCGGATCTTTTACATTGATTTCAATGGAGAACTGTGTCCCCATTGAAATCAATGGAAAAAAACAAAAACCTCCCCCCTCCCCCTCCCATACTGTGCGGGTGGAAGGGGGGACACCCCCCACCCACCCTGCCCAGCCTGGATTTTTTAAAAAATTAAAATTTCCCCTAAGTCCCCTAGTGTGGGCTCCAGGCCGCCGCCGGTGACCCAGAGCCTGCACCAGCAGCAGGTAATAGGCAGCCTATGGTACCGGTACTGTACTGATCCCTGGGGTGGGGGGTGGTTGGTTTAACACACACCCCACCCCAGGGATCACCCTACCTCCCCACCCAGGGATCGCCTACCTTGAGCTCCGGGCAGTGGCGGCAGTCCGGAAGCTTCAACGCTGACTGTGGCTTCCGGCTTCAGCACACTACTAGGCCTTCCGGGGAACTTCCAGAAGTTCCCCGGAAGGCCTAGTAGCATGCTGAAGCCAGCAGCCACAGCCAGTGCTGAAGCCACCGGACCACCACCGCCGCTGCCCGGAGCTCAAGGTTGGCGATCCCTGGGGTGGGGTGTGTGTTAAACCACCCCCACCCCAGGGATCAGTACAGTACCGGTACTTACCTGCTGCTGGTGCTGGCTCTGGGTCGCTGGCGGCAGCCCGGAGCCCGCACTAGGGGACTTAGGGGAAATTTTAATTTTTTTAAATCCAGGCTGGGCAGGGTGGGTGGGGGGTGTCCTCCCTTCCACCCGCGCAGTCTGGACTCGGGGAGGGAAAGTGTTTGGGGGGGTTTTGTGGGGTTTTTTACATTGCGGCCATTCATTTGAATGGCCGCAATGTAAAAAAATCCAGCACGGGGGGATCCGGTACTGGACCCAATAATACCAGAATAATCCGATACTGCTGGTACACCAAAATACCGGCAGTATCAGATACCGGATGATCCAATAGTCCCACCCCTAGTCCAAACCCCATGGAAATCAGGCTGCTTCAATTCAGGTCCAAATGGAAGTGGTAATTTTAGTCACTGAAGTCTGGAAAGGTTAGGCACTCTGTGCGTGCATGTGTGGGCATTTTCTGCAAGCATGTCAGACTTGCAGCATCGAAGGTACTTTGGCTGACATAGCCCCAGGTTTCTCCCACCTCTTAAAAAGAAACTAGATTCCTGTTAAAAGGATTGGGAGGTTCAAATGTTGGCTTGCTATTTCCGAAAGATTAATCTGGCCTTTAAAGCCACCTGCTTCCTTCTCTGTTTCTTCCCCCTTTCCAAAAAAAGTTCTTGTTCTGTGGTGTGTTTGTTTGTTTGTTTGTTTGTTTGTTTGTTTAAAGATCTGGGTCAGCCAATATTTGTCCTGATGTGCCAACAATGGAATAACATGATAGATTAAACCTGGGCCACACAATTAATTCCTAAACTGGCTTAATTTAATTTTCCTTCTCAAATAAACCCAATTTACCTCTGCGGATGTGTGACACGTCTGATTAGACACAGAGAGGCTAGGAGCAGCCACGCTTGGAGGAAAAGCGCTCTGTGCACAATGTGATAAGAGATCAAAGCTAACAGAGCTCCTCGATACTTTTTATTAGTAGTAATTCAAAAGGACCTTCATTGCAAATGTCTCTCTGTAACTCTCTAATTTGAGAGATAATCACTCAGGAACCTGGTGGAAGAGAAGGGTCAAGGGTCATCCCTCATTCAAGCATTGGAATTATGGAAATTACTTACAAAGGCTAGTTAAGGTAAATAATCCTCGTATTCTCTGCTTTGCCTCAGTGAGTCTCTGTCTCAGGATGCTTAGCATTCAGCTCATGGGGAGTGCTGCAGAGTGGAGGAAGGCTGCATGACTGGGACTCTCAAATGCTTCAGATAGAGGTTTTAAAATGTAATTTTTAAGCTCCTCTTCTTTGCTCTGTTTTATTCTTATGGAGACATCCGTCATTAAAACAAGCATTCAGAGCTTCCAAACAGCCAAGTAAGTATAGTAACAGCAGTCCAAAATGAGGGGAGGACAGCTCTTCCCTGTTGCTTTTTGTCTCCAAAGCCCTGGCCCTTAGTATTTTCTTAAGCGAAATGAGATCACATGCGCAAGCTAAATATTAAATCAAATGCCCACATATGCCAAAGGGTGAAAACAAATGAGATGGGGATGAGGCAGTTCCCCGGGTCGCCCTGAGGAGGGTCACTGCAGCCACCATTCCCCAGGTCAGTGGGGAGGGCAGTTCACACGAGCAGCCCCACCCCTGAAATCCAGCTGCGGGGGTGGGCTGCTGTCACAGGTCCACCCATGCCACGGGATAGCCAAGGAGCTGTCCATGTGGGACAGGATACCAGGAGCACTGCTGCCCAGCAGCATCAGGCCCTGGAGAAGAGCTGCCGCCAAGCAGCTGATGTGGGGCAGAGGCATGCCCTCACCTGGCCGGGTGTGCTTGCCAAATTGCTGATTGGGGTGTGCCTTCAGTCCCCCCAATTAGCTGTTTGACTGCTGGGGTGAGCATACTCCTCCAAGCCCTATCCTCAGACCTCGCCTGGGGATGGGGCTGTGTGGAATCTAATAGATGGGAGGGTGACCATTAGTCTGGTTTAGCCGGGTGGCCAGGCCTTCATCCAGGCTCTGTCATCAACCGCCTCCGGTCCACATGTACTGTAGCAGTCAGCTGCCTGTTCCTAAGCAGATGTGGGCAAAGATCTGGCCTCACCCAAACTAATAAGTAATAAGTAGGTGACTAATAAGTAGGTGACTCCCAGGCTAACGCGGGCTACTTTCTCATTTGTTTTCAATCATTAAATCCATGTCCCCACACACTCACTTTCACTTGCTGCTGCTGCTGTTGCAAAGATATTAAGGAGGAAGTACTTCACCCTGTTCCCCAAATTCCAGGTGAGGAACATCTTTCTTCTGAATCCCTTTGTTTTAACACTCACGTTTATTAAAGATCTCTCATCCTAGATTTGGGTGAGGTATGTTTGTGTACGTGTGTGTATTTGTAGTTCTTTAGAAATCGCCGCCCAGTTTCCCCCAAAAGGACGCCTGTTAAATCTTTTCAGTTTGCCCAAGTGAAATATTTCAGACAATTTGGAGATTTAATAGCAGTGCTTAAGTTTAAAGATTTGGATGTATGCTGAGAAAAAAACTTTTCAATTTGACTAAGTTTACCTCATCTGAATTTTAATGAAGAAATAAGACACGGGAATGCAGCTTGTTGCTGGGTGATGATTATGCCACACTGCAGGGGGGGTGATAAAGCGTGAGACCAAAGGCGTGAGAGGCTTTAGCTGCCCAAGAAGTGTAATAATCATCTTGAAAGGCATGGCCCATAGATGAGGCCTTGGTGCTGCTATGGAACCGTTCTTATAACTGAGGCGGCATTCACACCTGTGGTGACGGTGGCAGCAGAGGAAAGACACAGCAGTGGGGAGGAGCTGGATGGCAGAAGAAGAGCCAATGTGAATGGGGATCTGCTGCGGCTTCCCTCGCGCATGTCAGTGCAGGATTTTGCACCCTGACATGCACGAGGGAAGTCGCAGTAGATCCCCATTCGCTCCAGCTCTTCTGCCATCTGGCTCTTCCCCGCTGCCACGTCTTCCCTTGCAGATCTCGCCGCCGCTGCACCGCGTCATGTGTGATTGTGGCCTGAGAATAAGAACCAAGTCTGATACTAGCTGTGATAGGAGATCTGTAATCCGGGAGAACACTGCAACTGTGTGAGCATGCCAGGGTTCCAGGTCTCCTTGAGGGGATGGGGCAAAAACAAAGTCCTGGGCCCTGGGGCAGAACTAGAGGATGAGCAGTGCTTAATTTGTAAGAAATGAATTGCTGGGGCTCACGTCTGCCACTAAAACCATTCCCCTCCCCCAAAGCCATGACTCCTGCTTCAGAACTTGTCAGAGCAGGGAACTGTGCAGAGAGAGCCAGTGTCTGAGAAGCCCATCCCTTGCTCTCGCGACTAGGCCGACAAGAGACTCATTGAAGGCCCAGGAAGCAGCATAGTGGTCTGGATCAGACTCATGGAGCTGCACAGAGCACAAGCTCTGCAGGCAGCTCCTATTCCCTTGCATCATGCTCTGGGGGGCTGCAACCATCTTATATTATGGAATTTTCATTGCCCTGCCCCCTCCACTTTTTAGTACTATTGTCTCCCATGCCTACATTTCCTAGGGCTCTGCCTCCCCACCCCTTGAATTTCATGCCCAGGGCTGAGCCTTGACAAGCCCTCCCACAAATTACACCCTGAGGATAGGAGAGGTAGAGCTACAGTGGTGGGAGTGGTGGTTGCAGCAAGAGGAATGAGCAGGGCCTGAAGAATTGCATGAAAGAGAGAGAACAAGTGAGCAGCAGAGAAGACTTTGGCCGTGGGTGGGAGTCCTCTCTCACACTTTGCTGCTGCCACAACTCCTAAGAGTCCTGCCTTAGGTGGGGCCACTTCACTTTGCCGCAGCAGCACCACAGTTCCAGAAGACTGCCATTATTGCTGGAGGTACACAAACACACGCCCCAGGTAGGGGAGCCATTGGATGATGTAAGTGTGTGCGTGCAAGTGTGTGTGCGTGTGTGTGTGTGTGTGTGTGAAGAGGTAGCACGAATTGGGTGTGGGTCCAGGACAGGGCTTCCATCCCTCTTTGGCCACTTAAAATGTTGGGAGGCATGTGCTGCTGCTCCCTGCAAGCACAGCTAGAGCCCAAGGGGGACAGAAAAGAGGGATCAGATCCAGGAAAAGGAAGCCGCCTGTTCCTGCCTGTGTTTGGGGAGGGAAGGGTTAAAGTGGGAAGTGTCAGAAGGCAAAGCTTCTGAGACTACTTCTTCCTTTAGCAAGAATATGGTTATGCCCCTGCACTCCAGCAGTTTTAAGGTGGTAGACATGGTACCTCCAGACTCCTACTCCTGCTCAGGGTACAGGCACAGAACTAGTGTCTAAGCATATATGTGGTTGTCTTCAGAGATGGCGCTGCAATTACAGCACAGTACACTCCATATACACTTAGGAATGGCCAGGGGAAGCAGAGCATGAGTTGGAGGAAGTCTAGCGTAGGGTCTGAGCAGGCCTCTTAATTGCCCTAGGACACAGGCAGTAGAAAAGATGCTTAAATCTGTGTGTTGCCACAGCAACTTCCATCTAGCACAGGAAAGGACCGGGGGTGAGAAGGGTTAGGGCTGAAACAGGTATCCTCAAACAAGTGTAATTCTTGTCAAATTCTAACGTACCTGACCCATCTGTGATGGACTGGCTACCTTGGAGTTCCTGAACAGTGCCCAGCTGGGTACCACTAGGGTGGCCACTGATGGTCTTGCAGGTTCAGGAACCTAATGAATTCCCAAAGAGATTCCAACATGCTTGTGCAAGTACCTGCAGGTAGCAAATCCACTCTGTTGCAGCTCAAGCTTTGTTCACATAAGCAGGTGATAAAATGTTGTTAATCAGAAGGAACACCTATGGGGCTACAACCTCCATCCCAACATCTGGGTATTTTCAGACGTTACGAGGTCACAGTCAATCACAGTGAACCACGGTAAATCCCGTGGCAGGGCCAAAGCACCCTGAACGTCTGTTTTGCGGGCGCCAGATGTTCACCACAGTCAATCCCCACCAGGGGTCAAAATTAACCACGCTTCCGGAGCTCCAGCCCGGACCATCTCCGAAAGCGTGGTCAAAGCAATTCCCAATGGGAAACAAAAAAAAGTAATGTCTGAGCAGCAACCACCGGCCGGAATCAAGCCAAACGATTCCCAGCCGGGGACAAAGCATGCAGTGTCGCTGTCAGGCAACCAGCAACAACATAGGCTGGGGAGGGAGATTTAAAGGGCACACAGAGGCAGGGGGACATGGCAGGATGGAGCGAGGTGGAAGGGAGAGGAGAGTGGTGGGAGAGAGAGCAAGAGAAGAGGAGGAGGAGGTGGTGGAGGCGCAGGCGGAGGAGGAGGTGGTCGTGCTGCACCTGGAGGCAGTGGAGGGACAGCAGCAGCAGCCGGGACAGGCCAACCCGGCACCCGCTGCCGGCCCGGGGGACGAGCACCTCAGAAACAGGTAAGGGGACCGAAGGTGGGGCAGTGGCACAGGGGCACCAAGGCAGGTGGGTGGGCCGGCAGGGGGGGGAAGGGGGAGGGACTCGGGACTGTGGCAACCCGGTAGCCACCACCCCCTCTTACGACCCAGAGACACGGAAATGGGCCCAGGAACCCGAGCCCCTGGAGGAGAGTGCTGGAGGAGGAGGAGGAGGGGGAAGACCGCGACCCGGAGGGTGCCCATGGGAGATGGCCATACCATCGAGGGGGGCAATGGGGGCACAGAGAAACCCAGGACTTTATTCGAATCTGGGGGATCCTGGAGCACCAGCTGGAGCTGGCGGTCAACCAACGCAACAAGCATGTCTTCAAGGAGATCATGCAGGAAATGGAGGTGCAGGGTATCACAGGACAGTGGCCCAGTGCCAGTTGAAGGCCAAGGAGCTGAAGAGGGGATACAAGGCAATTAAAGACAACAACCAGCAGTCTGGGCATGGAGCCCGGACCGCCCCCTACTATGATGCCCTGGACCGCATCCTACACATGAAGGTGTCCATAGTCACCCCATGCCTCATGGGGAGCGCCGTGGTCCAGGGCAGGGAACAAGCCAAGGTACCCCCTCCCCTCACCACCCCCAGTGAACACACCGGCTCCAGGAGCCCCGTCCCCCAAGAGGAATGTCCCGGGACCTCGGGGACCAGCAGGCCCCCCACGTGCGCCAGCCCCGGGAGCCCCCAGCTGATGTCCAAAGCAGGAGGATCCGAGGCCAGCACCCTGGTCACCATTAGCCAGTGGACACAGGGGGACCTCAGCCACACCAAGGGGCCGGCCTCAGAGGGCTCCGAGGCCAACATAGAGGGTAAGCAGGTGGGTGGGACGGGACACAGACTGGGGGGAAGGCCCAAGGGGGGGGAAGGGGGCACATGGGCCATGGCCCTGGCCGCAGCAACCCCTTTACACCCTGGACCCCAAAGAAGGGACCTGGGGGCCTCCGGAAGACATAGACCGCCACCCACCCCTCCACATTCCTGCACAGGTCGCGGCATGCCAAAACACCTGCAACAGCCTGGTGAGGGGGATGGAGATGAGCAGCCCCCAGAGCAACCAGAGGCCCCAGGTGAGGCAACATGACAAGGAGGGAGGGGAGGCCCAGGGAGCCAGGGTGGGGAAACCGGACCCTGGGTTGGGGGCAGCCACAGGGGGCAGCCGGAGCAGGGCACCAACCGCCCTCCCAAAGGAGGGGGCAGGGTCTCCCATCCATGGCACAGGAGGTGGGGAGGTCATCTGGGACAGCTAACCATCCCCTACCATGCACCCCAACAGGGCGAACCGCCGGGGACCAGCAAGGCGCACCCGTGCCCCTGACCCAACAGATGAGGGAGCACTGGGCACGGGTATGGCGCCACAGGAAGGAGTAGGCAGAGGACCTTGACACCCGCTCTGTAGATGATCTCGTAGCCTTCTGGAACACCTTGTTGGCCGAGACCATAGACAGGGTGGCTCCCAGGCGTCCGCTGCCCTCTCGAGTCTCCCGCAGGTCTCCTTGGTTTACTGAGGGTCTGCGGTGTTTGAAGCGGGAGAGCAGG
>QEPC01005652.1:12589-32311 GCA_003113815.1 Sphenodon punctatus | reverse complement strand
AACCCTCAGGACACCGAGGCCTCCCAGGACACCATTGGGGACACAGACAGAGGGGGGAGGGGAGCTCCCAGAGCTCCATGGTACCCATCGGGTGACTGCAAGGGAGGCTCCGGAGACGGGGGGAAGTGGGGGACGGCGGGGAAGGGGGAGGGTGGTCTTATGTGGGGTGTCACTGGGAGGTGGGGAGTCGACGAGGTGGTGGGAGCACTTTTAGAAGGGTGAAACAATAAATGCATGGACACCACAGTCGCCTCCATGTGTCTGTTTTTGGGCCCGGGATCGGGGGTGCATAGGTGTGTAGGGGCGCATCCAGGGTGCTGCTGGGGGACCCAGAGTGGTGGGGGGAGTGCGCGGTCTCAGCCCTTGGCCTCCCGGTTGATCCACCTCACCAGGGTGGCACAGATGCACTTTGCGGTACTCCCACGGGTTCTCTGCGTTCACATAGAGAAGCACGGGACCAGGAGGGTGCCAGGGCATGGGGTAGTCGAGGGCAGCCCCCTCGGTCTCACACACGTTGTGCAGCACACAGCAGGCTCTGATCATGAGGGAGGAGGTCTCCCCCGTGTAGTCCAGGCGACCCACAAAGCTCCTCCAGCACTGCTTGAGGGCCCTGAAGTCCCTCTCGCCCATGATCCTGCTTGCACACAGGTGAGTATTGAAGAGTGCCTCCTCAGGGTTCCTGACAACAGGGTATGCCTTCATCAGCCAGCAGGTAAGTGGGTAGACTGGGTCTCCCGGGATGCAGTGACGCATCATCACCCCCTCGATCCGAGTCATCCCCATGTCCACGAAGTCTCCGCGGTACATCCGGGCATAGAAGGGAGAGATGGTCATGATCAGGGTATTGTGGCTGTGACCAGAGTGACCCGTGTAAATGTCTATGAGCTGACCCCGGTGGTCCATGACCGCCTGCAGGTGCAGGGAGTGGTACCCGTGTCGGCTGACATATTCCGAGGCCTCCCCAGCGGATGGGTGCAGGATCTCTATGGGGGTGCTGTCCACGGTGCCCATGCAGTTGGGGAATCCCCCAGCCATGAAGCCTGCCATCACGGCCTCCTGGTCCACCAGCTGGATCAATCGGTCCAGCAGCATGCCCTCCACTGCCTCACAGACATCCCACAGGATCCCAGTGACGGTGCTCACCCCAATGCCGAAGTGCTGTGAGACAGAGCAGCAGGAGTCAGGTGTTGCAAGGGCCCAAACCCTGATGACCACCTGCTGGACCATGGGTATGGGGTCCCACATAGGGGTGGCCTGCTGCTCCAGCCAGGGCGTTAACAGCTCCGCAAGTCACAGGAGGATGCACATGTCCATCCGAAAGTGCAATCTTCAGGCGGTCTCNTCCCCAGCGGATGGGTGCAGGATCTCTATGGGGGTGCTGTCCACGGTGCCCATGCAGTTGGGGAATCCCCCAGCCATGAAGCCTGCCATCACGGCCTCCTGGTCCACCAGCTGGATCAATCGGTCCAGCAGCATGCCCTCCACTGCCTCACAGACATCCCACAGGATCCCAGTGACGGTGCTCACCCCAATGCCGAAGTGCTGTGAGACAGAGCAGCAGGAGTCAGGTGTTGCAAGGGCCCAAACCCTGATGACCACCTGCTGGACCATGGGTATGGGGTCCCACATAGGGGTGGCCTGCTGCTCCAGCCAGGGCGTTAACAGCTCCGCAAGTCACAGGAGGATGCACATGTCCATCCGAAAGTGCAATCTTCAGGTGGCCTCATCCCATTGGGCTAGTGCCCTGGCCCACCACCCCTGTTCCCGCTCCATGACCCATACACGCCGGTCAATGGGCATTGCAAGCAGGGCAGCGTGCCCCATGGTCTCCCTCCACCACTGGAGCCAGCTGGCCACCTTGCGGAGTGCAGCAGCCCAGCCCCAGGCGCGGAGGAGGGCCTGTCAGACCACCCCGGACACCTGCTGGGCCCTGTGGCAGGCCAGGGAGTGCCTGCATCTGTGGTGGGCTCTCTGGGCTCTGGCAGCGCTCCTGGTCATACACACGCACAGCCGGGTGGCCAGGTGCACCTCTGCGGTCTGAATGCATAGGAGGTCTGTGTGAGAACGGTACCACACCACACACATGGCTAGGTGCATCCCTCAGGTGCCCAACTGGCCCAGCTCCATGGTGACCTGTGCCCTGGGTGGGTTTGGGCCGCACGTGTTGGAGGTTGGGACCTGTGTTGCCCCACCCCCCAGTCGCACCCTGCCAACCAGGCTCCAGACCCTGGCTCACCCTGGCCAGCCCCCAGAGTGGCAGGGCTCCTGCAGGGTGAGCGGGGTGGGGAGGCTGTGGGCAGCCCAATGCGTGCACATGCCTTCCTGGCAGGGGGCATGGAGCTTGGTCCTGCCTTTGGCCGAGTGTGCGGGCAGCAGATGCATTCCTGCTGTCATCACCCCCCACCTGCCAGTGTCATCTGCCTGTTGTCCTCAGGGCCCTGAGTAGTTTGTAGGCTGTTCTGTCTGTGTGCTCTGTTCCAGCATCTGTGCTGGGTCTGCACCCTACGCCTCGCTCTGTAGCCGTACACTGTTGCGGTCTGTGCCCTTATCGCTTGGCCTTGGAGCTCCCCTGCTTCCCCTCCGGTCCCTCCAGGGATTATGGGGCCCCCCTTTCCTCACACTTCATATCCTCCACTTGCTGGACCATGGCTGGCCACTCTTCCCCAGGGCTCCCGGCCCTCGGCACGCCCAGGGTCCCCCATAGCTGCACTTTCTGCAAGACCATGGCCCTGTGTGACCTGTGGCATTCCACGGCTGTGCAATTGCTTTTGAGATGCCTGGACAGCTTCACAGGTGCCTACGAGAGTATGAGCTCTGGGCTGCCGTACTATAGCTATGTGGTGAGTGCCCGTGACTACCGGCTGCATGCTGAGACGCTAGGCCTGTGTCCCTTTCCCAACGGGCGCATCCCGGAGTTCAGGTGCTTGTATGTGGGGTGATCGGTGATGGAGACTGTGTCTGCCCTCTCTGTGTGCAGCCTGGCTGCCTACATGGCCTGTCTGGCGGAGGGGGGCCCTGCCTTGGCTGTGTCCTTCTTTGGCTATGTTCACAGGGCCCGAGGTTGCCAGCGGTCCTGCAGGGCGATCTATCACTGCCTTTTGGACCTGGGTCACCTTCCGTGGCCCCCACCTGCTGGCTATGACTTGTTGGAGCCCTCTGAAGTGGAGGTGTTGGTGTTGGCTGGTGTGTAGTCCTGATCCGATGTGCAGATGGGGCTCGCCGCTCAAGATCCCTTCGAGGCATACTACCTGGTCGCCCACCACATGTCTGTGCTGGGGTACCATTGGTGCATGCTTCAGTGGCCCCACTTTGTGCACCTGGTGGGCCACCCGGCCCCGGGCCCCTTTGTGGACCCCTGCAGCTGGCTGTGAGGTCCCCATTTTCTTCTGGGCCCTGGATGCTGGCTCAGCTGTGGAATCCCAGCTCCGCCCCGCTGCCATGAGTTGCTGCCCGCTCCCTCCATGATGTCCCTGGTTCAGTGCTGTGCTGGCTACTGCCTGGGGTCCCGCTGCCCCTGCCTGTGCCTCTGTGCCCCCTCCGCAGGCTCCCCCTGTCTGCCTCTGCGACTGGTGTTCCACTCTGTGGCTGTCGTCTCCTGTGGCTGTTTCCTGAACGCTGAGGTGGCTCCCGGCTCCTCAGGTGCTACTGTCCTTCCTGGTCCGGACTCGATTCCTCCTGTGCCTGTGCCCCCCCGCCTCCCCTTGGGTGCCTCTGTGACTGATGGGTGCTGGGGCCCCTGGACTGCACCTCCCGGGGGGGAAAGCCTTGTGGAAGGGCTGCTCTGATCCTCGGCCCCGGCTCACCTCCATCCCATCCATCACCCCCTGGCCAGCACATGGACTCCCTGACAACCTCCTGGACCATTCCCGGGCTGCTCCCTGGACCGTGTGTCCTCCCTTTGTGCCTGTGCTGTGCCCCTGTGGGGTCCCCCCATTCTGGGACTGGCGGTGTATCTGTGGGGGTGCCCGTGCAGGCTATGCTGTTGTGGGGGTCTGGTTTCCATTCCCCGTGTCCTGCCCTGGCCTCTGTGCCAGTCCCCCCACTGTCCCCGCCCCCTCTTCCCCCCTGTGCCCGTTGTGCTGTGTGTGTTGCCTGTCCCGCTATGTGCCCCCTTCCCTTCCTTTCCCGTGTGGGTGTATGTGCGCCCGGGCGTGTGTCTGTGCTGTGTGTTCCACTGTGTCCTCATTTTCCCTGTGCCTGTTGTGTGTGCTGCCTCAGCGGCTCTTCTCCCTCTTCACCCTCCCTTCCCATTTCCCTTGTGTGGGCATTTGCTGTAGGCAATTTTGACTTTGTTTGCCCTCAGCTGGCCATGTCTGTGTCCCGCCCCTCCCCGGAACCTTCCGGGTGTTTTGACCAGAGCCCGGGATCGGCATCATGTGTGTTGCACTACCCCAGGCTGTGGTCTGCCAGCCCGATTCCCTGCCATGGTCCCGCACCTGTCACTTCTGTTTGGGGGCTTTCTTGACCGTGGGGGGTGGTTAGACAGGTCACCACCACTGGGAATCCACTGTGGTAATTCGGGCGCCCATAACGTCTGAAATCACCCACTGTTCAGAACAGCACATATTCAAGTTAACAGTTCCCAGTCCTGGAACAGCTCCTCCTTTCCCTTGCTGCAATCTCTCTGGTCCCATTAAACAGAAATGAGGCTGTGGCAAGTTAAGGGGTTATTGCCAGTTTTGTAACTTTGGGATAAAATTTATGGGGGGTGGATACTGGATCCCCTTCACCCACATAAGTCCCTCCCCTGAGACCTTGGAGCTGTTGGGGAAGGAAATTTATTTGGGACAATTCTCCTCTGTCCCCCACTATGTCTACACTCATACAGGAGTTTCCAAACTTTTCACCTGTGTGGCCCATATGAAAACTTAAATATAATTCTATGACCCCAGGGCTATTCCCTCTGTCAGTTTCTCACGTAAACAAGCACCAAGAAAGAAGTCTCCTAATTTGGATCAGTTTGTTGATAGTTCTTTGTTGATAAATTCTAATTTACCTCTTACTCTCAATAAAAAAAACATTGTATCACAGGCCTGTATGCTGGTCATAAAATGGGGGAGAGGGGCTCTTTTTGTCCATGGAGGAACAGTCCTCTTGCAATTACAGTCTCCAGGGGTGGGACTCTGGGCAAAGTTTCAGTTTTATATTGGTTTCAGTTCTCATTGTATCGGTACTTCATTCTCGGTTCTCTCAGAATTAGGGCCGAAACTTGGCTCGTAATTCTCGCTGGTTCCCGACGAGAATGGGGGGGGGAAGGTCTCATCTCGCCTCGAGAGGAGACGAGAAACTCCCCCCATTCTTGTCAGGAACTGGCGAGAATTCGAGGGGGCCGAGCGGGAGCCGGGGTTGCAGTCAGTGGGGCCAGTACAGGGGCTGGAGGTGAGCAGGGGTCAAAGACAAGCCCCCTGGGCACCTCCACCCCCTGCCTGGTCTCCCTGCCTGGGGGAATAGAAAGTTTGGGTGGGGCCAGGGTCTGGGGTTGGGGAGCCTAGCGGGGGATCAGCAGGGCATTACTGTTCAGGAGCATCACTGCTCAGGGGGTCCTGACTCCATCACTGCCCTCCACACCGTGCCGCTGCTTCCCGGAGTTGAGTTTTAGAGAAGGGGGGGAGCTCAATCATACGCAGTAGAGTTATTCTGCCCTGGCTGCCCTTTGCAAAGATGGTGCCCACAGGGTCGAGCAGCTCTTCTGCTCATGCTTGGCCCTGCGGGCGCCATCTTTAGAAAAGCTGAGCACGTACAGAAGAGCTTTTCGCCTCTGCAGGCACCATCTTTGCAAAGGACAGCCAGGGCCAAGCAGCCATGACTGAGCAGCTTTACTGTGCATGCCTGGGCTTCTTTATTTTCTTCTGCCTTTTAAAACTCAACCCCAGGAAACAGCAACACAGTGTGGAGGACAGCGGCAGGGTCGGTACCTCCCTGGACAGTAAATAATGCCCTGCCTGACTCTCTGCTAGGCTTCCCAACCCTGGGCCCACCCAAACTTTCTCTCTCCCCCCCACCCCAAGGCGGAGAGGTCATGAAGGGGTGGAGGTGCCCAGGGATCTTGTCTTTTCCCCCTGCTTACCTCTGGCCCCCGTGCTGCCACCCACACCTGCAGCCCTGGCCCCTGCCTGGCCCCTTGAGTCATTTGTGAGAACTCGAGGGGGGGGACAAGAACCCTTGTGTTCTTGCCCCCCCCCCTCAATTCTTGCAAATCATTTGCAAGAAAAAGAAATTCTCCTCACTTCAGCCCGACTCAGAATCAGATTTTTAACACTGCAGTTTTCCCCATTGACTTCAATAGGGGAAACCAATGCAAAAGATCCAATACCGAGAAGGAACTGAAATATCGGATTAATCTGATATAGCCATTATCTGGTATTTTCGGTTCTTTCCAAAACCAAAAGTCCCATCCTTAACAGACACTCTTATCAATTATTAAGGCTGGCCACGTAGAGCTCAATCTTTTTTGAGGGGAGTTCTTAAGAGCACCCTGACCCCTTCTATCATATTGGCTTGTATCTTTATCTTAACAGAGCTCATTTATCTTCTAGGGGTCGCTAGTATATTATACCAATGAAAGCTGGGTGTGAAAAGAAAGTTTGTAATATTTTTTTTAACTAATTGTAATTATTACACGAGATTGTACTGCAGTCTGTAGGTAGAGTATGATGTGTGCGGCTGGAGTGCTGCTGGTTGTGTTACCTTACCTTCTGTGGGGGGTTTTATACACCTCCAAGCTTTCATAAGCCTTTTCCCTGTCATTACACTTCTGCTTCTAACCTCTCCTGCTGTCTGTTCAGCTTTACCTTTCTAGGTTTTCTTCCACCTGCCATCCATCTACTATTGTGCGATTTTTGCCCTATCCATCTCTTGACTGTTTGGTGTCACCTTCTAGCACTCTCTTACCTTAGAGTAAAATAATACAATTTCTATCGGCACAGAACATCCCTAAATTTTAAGTTTTTTCAGAGGGGTTTCTAGTGGCCCAGGATGAATTCACTAGTGGACAATCTTAACAAAGTCTCTAGGTATCACCGTCTCCCTTTCCCCTCAGCTAGGGCTGTAACGGAAAGTCGCAGTGGTAGCTATTTATGCCAAAACCAGTGTTTCCACAATTAGTGGTACGGCGTAGCAGAGACTTTAATTCCGCTGGTTTCATTCTGCTACTTCTACAGTTCCGCTAATTTCATTCCGCTACTTCCACAGGCTTCGCAAATAGCGGAAACATGCCATTTTTGCTACTTACTCCATTCCGCCAGTGCCACGAAATAGAGGAACATCCGTTTTCCAACAGTTTCCGACAATTCCACAATTTTTCTGATAGTTTCCGAATTTGCAGAATGCCAGCAGAATTAGCGGAATGTCGGCAGAAAAGCAGCGGTGTGGCACAGGCAATTCCGAAATGGCAGAATGGAATCGCGGCGTGGTAAAAGCTGATGCTGCTTCAGCCCTACCCTCAGCCTTTGTGTTCCACACTGTAAAACTGTGTTCTTGTATTTTCCACATCTTCCTGGCCTGTACACAGTTGTGATTCCACAAATAGGACTAGGGATAACTGCTTGGATCCCTTGAGCTTCATGACTTTCTATCCCTGAATACAAAAGGCCTCATATGGCTCCATTTCCCTAAGACACTTTCCACTTGTAAGTCAGCATCCGGAATTTAATTCCAGCCAGGAGATCAAGATCCTGGCCTCTTTTGTAAAGATCAAAGGCTGAAGTGGTTTCTCTCCTGTTTACTTTACAGTTTTTCTATCAATGACCTCAACATTTTAGAGATAGCTGTATCGATTCTCAGATCTCTTCATCTACCCTTCCATCAATATGAGTTCAAGGTTGTTGGAGGTACCATTTATCTTATTGATTTGATTCATTCTGCTCTTGAAACTGACCTGGCTTGGATCAATTTTATTAATAATACAACTAGATTTTTCTGCATTGCTGCTCAGGTGAGTTGTGGAGGTTAAAGTTGAAATTTATCTGCTGTGGGTTTTCTTGAACATTTCACACTTCCCTGCCTTGAGAAAAACCTACCTTGGTTGCTCCTACACTAAGCACTCTGAACCGAAGTGCATGACTTTTGATCTATCTTGTAAATCTCAGCAATGAACATTGGATGTTAGGTGCTTCTCTTTTTTAAAGTAAGAAAAAGAAGGAAAGAGAATAATAATGTAACTTTTTATTAGCATCCTATTTTATTTTATTTTATTTTTGACATTTGCAATTTCAGTGTTATCAAATCTTGAGATTAGAGCTTAAATGAGTGCCTGCAAAAATGGGTATATGTGATGAATTTCCGGTACCCAAATTGACCCTACATCAGGTACTGATCAGTATCCGATTGTGATCTGATTTGGGTACCTGAATGGTGACTTCTGGTCCCAGAATGTCAACTTTCAGTACCAGTTTTTTTACTTCCTTATCTATGTATTGTTTTTCTGTCCCGGAAAAGTCAACTTCCAGTCCCTATTGTTTTTATTTCAATTTCAATTTTTTTGTTTTTTGAACCAATATACCAATTAGTAATTGGAAAATTGGTACTGGAAGCAACTGATTTTTCAGTTGCCGGATACCCAGTTGGTACCCGGGTAACCTGTTGGATACCCAACACAGTACCCAAAAATGTGGGCATTACCCACGGTTTCTAAGTACCCGTTTCAGCTCTACATTACTCCTGAAATCTTGGGCCACAAACTAAAATATTTGAGAAATCATGGGGAAGTGGTGAGGTCCAAGAGGATTGGAGAAGAGCAAATGGAGTGCCTGTCATTAAAAAAAGAAAAGAAGGAAGATCTAGACAATTATATCCTGGCTAGAGTGAATTAAGTGCCTGGGAAAATATTGGAACAAATCAGAAAACAATTGATTTGTAAGCACCTAGAGGAAAATGGGATTGCTAATAGCCCAATATGGATTTAAGAATAAATCATGCTAGACAAACCTAGTTTTCTTCTTTGATAAGGTAACCAGTTTAGTAGATAGGGGGACTACAGAGGACTTAATACTGCAGAAACAAACACTAGGGGTGTGGGGTGGATACTGTTCACATTTTCAGATAGCCATTCAAATAATATCTGTAATAAAATGGACATTCGCATATCCTGGGGAGGGGGGTGTTTGTTTGCTTTTTTTCTTTTTCAGCCGCTCGGTTTTTCAGTTTCTTCATTTCCAACTGCTGCACTTGTGCAAATGAAGTCACTAAACAACCAACTAGCCAAACAACCAAACGGTCAAAAGATGGACCTGAAGAGGGGTTATCTGCTTCGGCATTTATGGTTGAAATTGTGCAAAATCATCGGATATGATAGGCACAATGGATATTTATTTCAGTTTTACAATATATTTTGACTTCAGCAGCAAGACTTTTGATCAAATCCAATATGACATTCTCCTAAGCAGATTGGGGGAGGGGGGGATATGTGGTAAAGCAAACTATCATGAGGTGAGTACAGAATTGGCTGAAAATAATACTCAGAGAAATAATTAATGCATCAACTACAAATGAGAAAGAGGTATCAAGTAGGGGTTTTGCTGGGGTTAGTCCTGGGCCTGGTGCTTTTGAGAAGGATTTGTGGGCATAGCACATTTCAAACTGAAAATAACTCTGTAGTATGATACTGTTGCAAAAAAGGCCAATGCCATATCCAAGACTTGAGAAATTATAGTACTACCCTTATTCTTCACTGGTCAGAACTCTCTTGAAATACTGTGCTAAGTTTGGGACTCACATTTCAAGAAGGATGTTGACAAATTTGATGTTGACAGAAGTGATGACGGGCTGCTGCATCCCGGGCTGACCTGGGACAGGCAACCCAGGTGGATTCACTGGTCAGGTTGAAGGAGACACGTCTTGCTATGGGTCTCCTACCACTACGCCAAATGTAAACCCTATTCAGTTAGAGTTGAAGGTCAGGAGATAGAGCAGGTCAAAGTGCAAGAGTCAAAGGCCACAGTTGAAATCAAGTCAATGGAATTATAGTCCAGGAGTCAGAGCTGTGGAATTATAGGAAGGGTCAGATGCAGGTCAAGGGCTGACATGCAGACTTGAAGGCAGGTACACGGTTCAAACCAGAGTATTGAATAGCTCTAAGAACTGCAGTTATAGGGATGGATAGCCTTATGTATTGTGCTGAGAACTTCCAGTACTGTTGAAATGAATAGTGGATTCCATATTCACAGATATTCTTCACATTGGATAGCTGTCCAGATATCTGAATTAGATATTCATTCCTTATCTGAAATGGATATTTGCTCTGCTTGTTTGTATGTTGGAAGCCTCCTGAGGTCTTCCAAGCATGCAAATGACCTGAGACCTGGTGACTAATTCAGTTGCTGCTGATGTCACAATCAATACAGTTCACAAAGGCTTGACAGGAGGGTCTTGGGTCAATGTATGGAGAGGCACAGCATGGAACAGTACAGCAAGAAACAACAGTAACTTGAGGAGAGGGTCAGACCCCTTGCCATTCCAGAACTGATGTGGGCTAGTTTTACTGGTTGATTTTATGACTGAAATAAAGCAGGCTATTCTAAACATACCATCTTCTTATGGAAAACAACAAATTCCTTCCAATGAGCCATTTCCAGTCAAAGCTTTATAGGAAAAGAGCACGTCCTTATATGAAACATCTATCCTCTTGAAACAGGTAGCTCTTAAGGATTAAGACATTAAAGAAACAAAACACCAGGTTACCGTTTTAGTGACACTCCTAAAAACAGTGTTTTGTACTCCCCCTGCTGGTTCTGGAACAGCAGTCTACATTTCCAAAGCCATGCTGCATTAGTCCAGTGGGTGGGCACACTTAATACAGATGCTTCTGCAATAGAAGCCCTGATTGAAATAGCTGCTGATGCTGTTGTCATCAAACCAACAAACGAATCCAATAAAACCTATAAGAAAATAGAGCCATGAGAAGTAGATTTATGAAGAACACATCGTAGGCCATTATGCCGATGTCATTGGGATCAAATTACAAGGTACGAGAGAAAAGAGAAAGCAGTTTGTGCATCTGGTGTAGACAGGAGTGTTCTCACATGAACCTTAAATAAACAAAGAATAAAAAAGGTCAGGCTATTGAATTTGGATGAGGTGTCCAATGGGGTGTCTCGGGGATCAGTGTTAAACTCTCTTTTATTGAGCATTTGTATTAATGATCTGGAACCTGAGTTAAAAAGCAAGCTAATGAAATTCACAGATGGTGCTAAATCAGTAGTTGTTGCAAATGCTGATTAAGACAGAAAAATAATACACATACAATTCCCTTCTGTGGGGGGTCTAAGATCAAGCCCATCACTGTGCACTGGAGAGGTGAAAAATACAGACTGGAGACAACTATTTTAAAGCTACACTTGGGAGAAAATATCTTTGTTGATTTTCCTCAAATTAATATTTTTTTCAATGGAAGAGGAAGAGAACATTAAAAAACAGTGACGTTAAGAGGTGAGTATTAATTAATTGGTGAGATGAGCGAGATGTGATGGGAGAAGGCGATGGAATTATGGGTTGCTTACTCTTGGCAGTATTGCATAGAACAGAAAAGATTAAAAGAACTAGATGGGCCTAATTCAGTCATGGCCTTAGCCCACTGATTTTATTGAGCTTAGAATGGGTCTTGAATGTGTTTCTGAATGTATTGGTTGGCTAAGGGCATTTTTAGATGTGGGAGCTTTCTTTCATATTTTAAAATTCTGCATTGGAGAAATCCCCTGTGTGGGGGAGAGATTTAGACACTTCTCCAGTCACCTGGGCACCATTGGAAACAGTGGCACTGGACAACTCCCGGATGTTTTGAAACGTGAACTTGTTAGACCTTGGCTATCGGGATCTTACCAAGTCCCATCTCAAAACATCTGGCAGTCACTCGTTGCCGCTATTTCCAATCCAGAGAGGAGCCTCTAAATGCCCCCTCTCCCCCTTCAGGGGTTTCCCCAACCTGGACTTTTAAAATACAGGAGAAATCTCTACTGTCTAAAAATGCTCTAAGTAAAGAGTAAGGTGGGATAGGATGACAATCTATGCTAAAGAGAAAAAAGTGTTCAACAAGGGTAGTCTAAGTGGTGTGGTTTAGAGAAAAGATGAGAATGAGCAAAAACAAGTTAAGATCATATAGATAGCATCACAGGGCGCTTTTAGACGAGACACTTTTAATGTGGTTTTGTAAATGCGCATTTAAATAATGCGCATTTTTTAAAACCGGTTTTGGCATCCCCTGATTATCAAAGGGGCTCAAAACCGGTTTGGAATCAGACAAAACCACATTCAAAATGGTTTTGGCTTTTACACAATCATGGCAAATGTGCATTTAAAATGGTTTAGGTGTTTAAACAAGCATTAAAACACGCGCATTTTTCACCAATCATGCGCAAAATGTGTCTTGTCTAAAAGCGGCCACAGTTTCCAAAGATGAATGAAAAAAGTCCCAACATGTAAAACTTAAATTGAGAAAGCACTGAAGATCATAAAGTACAAACTAACGTGACAGTGAACTGTTTTGCCCCACTGTATTAAAATGTGCCGTCCCGGGCTGTATGTGCCATTGGGTGGTCATAACTGACCACCATGGCTGCCCATCATGGGAGGGGGTGAAGCGCTGGGTACAGCATGGGGGCTGGAATGAAAACAGGACCACAGAAATTATAGAGATGTGAAAAGCTTATGGTGTTAGATCATCTTACCCCGTTCTCCCAAGATAATGCAAGATTGGTTTTTACACTATGGGTTAAAACAGAAGTGACGACGGGCTGCTGCATCCCAGACTGACCTGGGACAGGCAGCCCGGGTGAATACGGTGTGTGCTGGGCTAGGCCGCAAAACAAACATGTTCTCGGCCAGGCTGCATAGCCTGTAGGCGGGGAGAACAGGGAAAGTCTGGCCAGACATGTCCATCCGGGCTGCCTGTCCCAGGTCAGCCCGGGATGCAACAGCCCGTCGTCACTCCTGGTTTTATCCATAGTGTAAAAACCAATCTTGCATTATCTTGGGAGAACAGGATGAGATGATCTAACACCATAAGCTTTTCACATCTCTATAATTTCTGTGGTCCTGTGTCCAAATGAGATGTAATGAGTCAATGACCCAATTGTAACAAGATTTATTGATTTTTGAATGTGGACAGGGCTGCTGTGATCATGCAGCTTGACTTCTTTTTTTTTTTTTTTTTAAACTTGTTTTTATTCAATAATTTTTCTGGATAACATTGTTCCCACTAACATTGTTAGTGCCAGGGTTTAACATTTGCAAGTATTATTTGCATTTGAATTTGTTTTATATTAGCTTCCAGCCAATGGCTTTCATTGTATATGCTTTGCCTGATATATTAAAGAAATTTCTAGTATCTGGTATGTTCTGTTCTTATGGTGACTTTATATAACGCATGTTCACAAAAGCAGTTTTGTTGAAAGGTAAATATTATAACCTCCAACTCGTTTTTGATCACACGTTTTGAAGTGTTAAAGTGATGACAAAGTGGAGAAGGAGTTTCTGACAAAAGGCAGGTTACATCTGAGGAGGGACTGTTCTACTCTGGAGAAGATGATTGCCTGAACAATTCCAGGGCAAGCAGCTTGGTCCCCATCTCACCCCCGGTTAGTCCTCCCAATGTGCACCTCTATTTCTGGTTTGTTTGCTCCCAGTTCCTATCACTGATATTGTCTCTGTTATGACCTTTTAGCGTATTTCCCCCCCTACCTCTTGTCCAGCAACTAGTAAGAGAGGAATACATGGAAAGGAAAAATCAAGTGAATTCCTGATTCGCATTGTTCATCAGAACAGAACCAGAGGGAAGCAGTTACTCCCACAGGAATCCCCCAGATTAACATCCACAATGCAGTCATGAAAACAGCCAGACACTGTTAACTAGTCAATTATAAAACGTAACACCCTCCCCCACCCCCCTCTTTGATAAGCTAAATAGACTGAGTAGATACAACTCTAGTGAAGAGAACAGATCTGGGCCCACGTGATCCTTCTCATTTTCAGGAGATGTTTAGCAGCTTCCATTCCCTGCTCCTAATGGGCAGATGTAACTCCATGTCCTCGCTGCAGTGTTTTCATTAATGCAAAATCAGGTTTCCTTGAGCTCCCCATCCAGCTCATTATTTTTTAACCTTGTCCTCCTACACAAAGAACTCAGCACCTGTGCTACACAAGTTCAGGTCTGCCTGGGGGCAGTCATTTAAGGGGAAATCATTATCATTTGGTCATCGATGGCACATGTTTATACTGTTTAACTTTATTATAATTGAATTTCGGAAAAGGAGTTTCCTTTTTTTTAAAGACAGTGGATTAATTAAATTTCTGAACTTGAAATGTCAAACTGGAAAGACCGCCTCCACCCTCATGTCCCATCACGGCCTCTCAGGTCAGCTGGGAACACCTCCTTGCATATACCATCTGCCCATCAAATTTGTGCAGCAGGAGCTCATAGAGAGGCATTCTTGGTGGCTGCCCCACAACTTTGGAACTCCCTCCCCCATTGGTTCATCTGAGCTTGAGCCTGCTCATCTTCTGGAGGCAATGTAAGATATTTAAAACTTGAGTGGACTGTGAAGAATTACAGGAGGATCTTGCAAGACTGGGAGACTGAGTAACTAAATGACAAATGAAATTTAATGTTGGGAAGTGCAAAGTAATGCACATGGGGGAAATCTAAATTATATGTACATAGTTCTAAGTTCTAGATTAGGGGTTACCTCTCAGGAAAAGAATCTTGGAGTCATTGTGGGGGGTCAATACAGTGAAATCCTCAGTTTGATGTGCGGCAGCACTCAAAAAAGCAAACAGAATGTTTGGAACTATTCAGAAAGGGATAGAGAATAAAGCTGAAAACATCATCATGCATCTATTGTGAGCCTCCCTGAAGCTTTTGGAAAGGGTGATATAAAAATTTGAAAAATAAAAATAAATAATAAATCTATATAAATCTATGGTGTAACCACACCTGGAGTATGTGTTCAGTTCTGGTGACCCCATCTCAAAAAAATATAGTAGAACTGGGAACAGTAGGGATGTGCGAATCCGGTTCAGAAGTTCGGAGTTCGGCCCGAACTCGGCCTGTTCGGACGACCGAACCGAACTTCCAAACCGAACGCTCGAACTTCCGAACAGTTCGGAAAAGTTCGGATGAGTTCAGATGAGTTTGGGGATAGGGAAAACATGACTTTGGGTGGGAAAAACGTGACTGGAAGGGGGAGGCAGCTGAGGAGCAGACTTCCTGGCACCAGGGGTGATTTCAGGGCCAAAAATACCGATACCGAAAAAAAATCGGTTTCGGTTTTGGTACCGATAGCATTTTTTTGAATGTTCGGCTGAGTTTGGCCGAACCCGAACTCAGGTTTCGAACCGAACGACTGAACGTCTGAACATCCAAACGGCGTTCTGTTCACCCTTCCCTATGAAACAGTATAGAGAAGAGCAGCAAAGATGGTAATGGGTATTCAACAACTTCTGTACGAGGAGAGGCTTGATAGGTTAGGGCTCTTCACCTTGAGGAAGAGACAACTGAGAGAGGATATGACAGAAGTTTATAAAATCATGAGTGGTGTGGAATGAGTAAATAGGGTGTTATTTGCCCAAATACTAATAGCACTATGAAACCAACTGGCAGAAGATTTAAAACAAATTTTTTAAAGATTTTTTTCAATCAACGTACAATTAAATTGTGGATTTTTTTGACAGAGGATGTGGTCATGGTCAGTAGTATAGCTGGGTTTTAAAAAGGATTGGATAAGTACATGGAGGATAGGCCCGTTAATGGCTATTAACCAAGTAGGTTGGGGGAGGTAACGTCTGACTATTGGAAGCTGGAACTGAACAACAGGGAATGGATCACCACCATTATGGGCTGCTGGGTACTTCTCCCAAGCGACTGACACTGGCCACTGTTAGAGGCAGGATGATGGCCTCTATGAACCATTGGTTTGACTCAGTATGGCACTTCTTATGTTCTTATATGTTTATTTGTTCAGCTATTTGGTAGGAAGGATTGGGGAAGTTTATGATAAAGGTTTGAGGCAGGTGTTAATAGAAGTGATGGTGGAGTGCAACCATCGCAGCTCAACCAGAGTCAGGAACTTGCCGCCAACACGGTCCTGACTGCGTTGACCTGGCCAACAAACATGCCAGCAGCTGGGCCATCAGGGAGGGCACAGAGCCGCAAAAATGCGTGGCCGGTCACCCCTACCTCGTGGTGTGCCCAGAGCCCTATTCCCTGCCATGACAAGCAGCCATGGTGGCTAGCCAAGGCCAACCCAATCTAGACTGTGACCCGCTTTGGCCCATTTGGGTGGATGGTAGCCCCGACTGTGATCCTGGAGGTCTCTGGGATCACAGCCTGAACTTGTCACTGACACGCTCAGGACGGAGCAATCCCAGGCAAACTTCTGAAAATGCAGGTCAAAGTGGGCCACCGTCTCATTTGTTAACACCCAAGGTTTGTGATAAGATTGGGTTTTTTTCTTTTTTTATCGTTGTTTACTTTTGAGTGTTGTTACTTGCCCTGAGCCCTTGGGATAGGGTGGGATAATACATTTAAATAAATTAATACATTAAAATCCCTTTATAGAGGTGAAATACTGACTCTATTGCAGTCAAAGACAAAGGAAGAGGATTGAAGCTGAAAGACCAAGGCAAAGTGTGGGTGCATGGAGCCTAAGTTGTAAGTGAGCACAGTATGCGAAGCCATACAACATTTTTACTGCTTACATGGTGTGGAAGTTAAGGCGGGAGCCTTAACACACAATTTCTAGGTTTGTTAAAGTTTGCTTGGTATGAATCTGCCTTAACTAAGTTTGTAAAACCGTAGGTTTTTTGTTTCTCTAATATATATATATATATATATATATATACACACATGCACACATATAATCTTCACATCTCTTGACAGGTGCCACAGGTAGTAGCCACCTTTTGCCATTTAGACTGATTCTTCGAGACTTCTTCAACTTCATACCACATCATCTGTAATCTGCTGATGTCTTCCTTAACTGTTCCACACCCCACCCCACCCCCGCAACTCTTTTTTGGTTTTGTGACTTTTTGTGCCCTTTTGACACCAGCAGTAGTTTACCTGTTCTACAATTTTTGATTTTTCCATTTATTCAAGATGACCCAACCATTCCATGGTTTTCTTGGCTGTTTTACTTGACACTATATGCTGCTTTGTACGGCATCTTACTTCCTCATTATTCTCATAGCCTAGCCACTTAACATTGCATGTTCTTCTTAGACTTTTTGATCAAACTGATCAAGTCTTCTCCTGTGACTAGTCAGCTGGATTGGTTCTTTATAAATAATAAATAATAATATGTTCTACTTCCAGGCACCATGTTTCTGAGCCATAAATTAAAGTGGGTATTACACAGCTATTATACAGGAAGCAACTTCTTTTATTATCTTATTTTCAAAGCGTGTTACATTCATACAGAAGAAAAGGTTCAGCATGTCGGCACTCTAGGGATCTCCTGCTGGTTCTGTCGCTGACTCCTTGTGGCTGTAATAATGCTACCTACCCCACAGGGGTACGTTGTCATTAGTGTTTGTAAAATGATGTGAGATCTGTGGATAAAAGACCCTGTGTAAGTGCACATTGTTACTACTCTGTATAAACTCGACTGATGACAATTGAGTCCAAGTGTGTGTCTGTTGTCCCTGCAAATGGAATACCACACATAGCCCTTCCTCATTATTGTTCTTGCTGAAATTCATGATGTCTTTCTTTATTCTCAATCAATACTTTAAAGTCCCTCTGTTTTATAGAAGAGTTCATCAATATTTTACATTTTAAATAATTTATGTTTTATTATAGAACCAGATGGAGCCCTACAGCACGCTTGTTCTCAAGAGACCAGAGCAGGGAGGGAAGAAAACTGTTTTGAAGGCTCCTAATTTCCATCCTCCTGTCCATCTGCATGGCTACATTTTTGAACCAACACCTGTATGCGTTCATCAGAGCTCCAGTAGTGATACAGCAGTTCTGTTGCCTTAGGCTTGCAGCAGATAAAGGGTGCAATCCTAACTCTTTAAAGTCAATGGGAGGTTTGCCATTGACTTCAATGGACTCAAGATTGCAACCAAAATGTCATTTGAAGATAAGAAAAGGCCAGGTTATGAAAGAGAGGCTACTCTGGAGAATAGTCAGGGAGCCAGGTAGATACTTTCAGAATTCTCTGTAATCCTTGATATCACTGAGTGGAAAATTTTGTTAACTGTCCTCCAGACTCTGGCTGGGAAGAGTAGTATTGTTCTGACAGTGTGATCCTCAGGCCATTTAGTACCAGTGCAAGTCTCTATGTCAGCCCGCATGTGTCCCATTCAGTGCAATAGGACTAAGCAGTAGCACTGACACTAAATGGCTTGAAAACCATGTTTTGAAAGGTTTTGTCAGACCCTGAACGGTGGCTTTAAGCAAATATACAACACCCCTGAATGATCACACAAGCAAAGCTCTCTTTTTCTGTGCATATGGTTATGATTTCGGAAAGTACTTTGTTATACGCCTCAGTCCATTCCTTATTGTGAGTGTTGGAGTACATGCTAAAAATTAAGCAATACCTAAGCATTTTCCTGAATAAGTGAACTTTCCTAGTGTAATTAACCGTTAGGCGTTATTTGCTTTTAAGGCAGAATAAATTAAGGTTAAACAACTGTTAATTTAACTGTGACCTTGAGTTTACTTGCTTATTTTCAGGGGACTGGTTTGGTCATGCCGTTGCTCCAGAGAAGAGCAAGACCATAAGCCCCCTATGGTTTTTTTGTTTGTTTTTTCAACTTGTATGTATTTTTAATTTATTTGTTACCTGTTGTATAATTGTTTTTGGCTAGGGCAATAGCCAGTGCCTTAAGTTTCAGACTTGTCTAAGTGAACTTTCCGGAATTGGGCCCTATGTGTGTGACTGATGGAAAATAATAAGGCACGGTGAACTGGGGCTCTCCCAGTATGCTGGTGACATGTGTACTCATACCATGGCTCATTTCCATCAGACCCAGATAGTGTGGTACCTGCACTTCCCTATCAAAGACTGAGGTTTGATTAAAATGACTCTACTAAAATAGTGTGGACATGATAGGAAGAGGCTGGTATGCTTGAGAACATAATTTGATGTATAGCAACTGCTGTTTTTACAACCTTAGTCAAAGGTTTTGTGCACCTTGAGTTTAAGAAACTCATAACTTGAGGCTGCTTGCGGAATCCAAGGTAGCTAAAAGAACTGGGTTTTTTCTTCTAAACCTTTTCTTTCATACTCAGAATTTTCATCCATAGTTTTCAATGCAGTTGAACTAATGGCAAGGACACGATTCTGGTGATTTGGCAAACACTGTGCTGAGATCTTAAGGGCTGCATACAAAGTCAGTTCTAGGTCTTTTACAGGGCCCTAGGCAAAAATGTAAAGGTGCCCTTAGCTTTTATCAGTGGGTATGCGAATAGCACACAGCCAGCTCAGTCCAGGCTAAAATCTGAGTTTAGCCTGCCTGTTCCTGCTCCTCCCTTCCAGGCTGGATGGGAGGAGAAGAGACTTAGGCCGTTTTTAGACGAGCGCGGCGGCGCCCGCGCTTGTTTCCAAAAAAGCCGGCAGCCCATTCCACACGAGACGCTTCCGCCGAATACGCGCATGTGCGGCCCGACGCGCATCCATTTCCAGCCGCGTCTGACCAGCCTCGATCGCCGACCCGGTCAGTTCGCGCACGGAAATGGATGCGCGTCGGCCGCGCATGCGCGTATTCGGCGGCAGCATCTCGTGT
>QEPC01005651.1:863756-888366 GCA_003113815.1 Sphenodon punctatus | reverse complement strand
CCACCCACCCACCCACATGCCAGTGAGCTCACTCTAAAGGATAGTATTCTTCTTGTCCTCAAAGTAAAAGTTTACAAACCTGGAAGCACCTCCTGTGCCCGGCTCTTGCTTCTCTGATGAGGAGCTGACCTCCACCACCGAAGGTTCAGCGGCAGCCACCTCTTCCTCCTCCACCGGCTCCGCCACCTTGGCCTTCCAGGTCCTACAAAGCCTCACTTTCTTCATTTTTTTCCTCCCACCGAAAAAACACACCCACCAACAACTCACCAACCAACCAAAAAACAACACAGCCAAACCAACACACAGTCCAACACAGCCAAAGCACACCAAACAAACCCAAACAACCAGCCAGCCACACCACACACACTCTTTCTCCACACAATCTCTACACACACTCGAATTTCCAGTTTCCAGTTTCCGACGTGATCACAGGACCACACGCACGTGACGTGATACATAGACCGATACCGATTTCCAAACAACCAAACCAAACCAAACTCCACCGAACCAAATGACCAAACCCGAACTCGGTCCCTGGATCGAACGACCAAACCTGAACTTGTCTCCCGAACCGAATGACTGAACAACCGAACTGCAATCTGTTCGCACATCCCTAAAGTTTTAGTTTTAATTAACTAGCTGTTGGATTTACCGAATTGGTCAGCAGCTAATTTTGAAGAAAAACTGACTGAAACTCCATGGTCAGTCTCCTCTGTAACTGATATCATCTGACTGGGCTTCTCAAGCAAGCAACTTAGTATAAGACACTAAGAAGTTCTTTGCTTGGGCAGAAAGATTCTAAATTGACATGAGAGTCTTTTCTCACCTTGATGGCAGAACTGGCCAAATATGAAAGTATATTCTTTGATACATTTGAACCAATGAATTAAGCATAAACTAAACTAAACTGCCTAACTGACACTGTGTGTGGTCTGACACAGACCAATGGTCCATCTTAGCCCAGTATTGTCACAACCTGACACGGCAGCAAGGGTTAAAAATTTCACTCTTCCAGAGTCTCCAGCAGAGGCCATGCTGGTGTGCTACATGAAACCCCTCCAAGCAGAGGCCTCCCCCAGATGTGCTACTAGGGATCCTGAAGTGGAGATGCCAGGGATTGAAGCTGGGACCTTATATATGCAAAGCACACACTCTTACCACTTGAGCTATGGCCCCACCCATTAAGCATATGTTAGCTTTTGGGGCTGTTTCTTTAAACAGAAATGTTTATTTATGTACTTGTAACTGACTTTGATTCTCTTTTGTAACATATTTGTACTTTTTATTTGAATTTAAGTAAACAATGCTGTATATTTAAGTAAACTATGCTTTATATTTATAATATTCTTTGTCTCATGACCTCATTTATAAATAATATTGTCTTTACAATTCTTTGCTAAGCTGGTTGGCTTTTAGCACAGTGTAAACTAAGTTTCCACAATCTGGAAAAAAGCCTCCCTATCTCCAGTTCAAGATTATGTCTGGCTGGACCACTAAGCACATTTTCCTTTTAAGGAAACTGAGGCACAACATGACAGTTCTTCACAGTCTGTTCATGTTTTAATTACCTTGAATAACTTGGTGTCATCTGCAAATTTGATCACCTCACTCTTAATGTCCTTTTCCAGATCATTAATGAATACATTAGACAGCACTGGTCCCAATACAGATCCCTGAGGCACACCACTTTTTACGTCTCTCCATTCTTAAAAAATGACCATTCAGTGCTATGCTTTGCTTCCTATTCTTTAACCAGTTACTGATCCATAATAAGACTACCTCTTATCCCATGACTTTTTAATTTTCTCAAGAGTCTTTTTTGTGGGACCTTATCAAATGCTTTCTGGAAATCCAGGTACACTACATGTACCATATCTCCCTTGTCCACATGCTTATTTACACCGTCAAAGAATTCCAACAGGTTAGAGAGGCATGACTTCACTTTGCTAAATCCATATTGACTCTTCCACATTAAGTCATATTTATCAAAATGCCCAGCAATTCTGTATTTAATGATAGTTTCCATTTTGTCTGGCACAGACATCAAGCTTACTGGTCTGTAATTTCCAGGATCACCTCTGGACCCCTTTTTAAATATTGGGGTTACATTTGCCACCCTTCAGGTACAGTAAACGTCAAAGCACACCCACCCATGGGAAGGGCCTGTGGAAAACAGTGAGACACGGCTAGAGAGGCCCCGTAGGAACCCATCAGGAGAGATGCAGAACACCTGGCCTAGAGCTCTTAAAGGAGAAGCAAGCGAGGACATGAATATTCCAGGCCCCAACATGTCTGGCAGAAAACAGGAAGACAAAACCAAGGGCACCAGTGCCATGACATGCATGGGAAAGGGCAGGGTAAGCCGAGGGAGAGGAGCACCAGCACCGGGGGGGGGGGGAATGCCTAATGACAGCCATCTCATTCTGATGCAGGGCATATGGTGCAATGCAGTGCAGTGCACGCTGCACCCCCACCCACAGCAATGCAGCCCAGGGAGGAGAGCACCTCTGACAGCGAGGTAATACAGGGAAACTTTACCCCACCCACATAGGGGAAGGGGGAGGGCACAGACAAGTCCCGAGCACATGCTGGGGTACCACCAAGAAGATCGCTGACATCTCCACCACCACCCCAACAGGAGAGTACCCACACCCTGGAGCGCAGCACCACCGGTGAGACAGCTGAGGAGGGCTTCAATGGCAGTCAGGTAAAACAACAAGAACCCCCTGGGGGAAGGACAAGAAACACCCCACAGCACCAACAAGGGTATTGCAGGAGAACAGCTCACCCTGATACATTCCCCCAACAGGAGAGCACCTGCTCCACTGCCACCACATTCACTGGGTGGTCCCCAGGCAGCCAGGATGGACATCCCCCTACAGGCGGACTCCAAAAGATGAACCCCTGGACCAGACAGGAGACCCTGGACTTCATACATTTGTGGGGCACCAAAAAGATCCAGTTCGACCTGGTGTGCTGCTTAAAGACAAAACATAGCTATGAAGCCATCGCCCACGAGATGCAGCACATTGGGTACAATATGGATGGGGCCCAATGCATGCAGCAGGCAAAGGACATGTGATTCGGATCTAAAAATATGAAGCACAATAATCTAAAGTCTGGCCGTGCCATGAGCACACACAAGTTTGCTGAGGAGCTGGGTCACTTTCTCTTCATGGACGGGGATATAGTGGCCTCCCGCTTCCACAGTACCACCTTTGTCAGGGGCAGAAAGAGGGCAAAAACAACATACATCCCTGCCCGAACCCACAGAGCAGGGGGAGCCCAATGCCCCTGGTAAAGCCAGCAAGGAAGCAAGAGGGCACAGCCCCATCCTAGAGGTGGAGGAGGTGTCCCTGGAAATGGAAACTGGCAACATCACCCTCCTCCTGCACCCCTGTAACCCACAGGGTCATAATCCACAGGTACAGGGGGCACACAATGACAACAGAAGTGCCCCATAGGAGGAGGAAGACTATGACCCAGGTAAGAGAAACACCCCATGGAAGGGTGGGGTGGGGTGGGGTGCACAGTCCAGGACAGACAGGGTCCCAGTGGGGAAACAAGGCTGAACTGACAGATCGCTATTGCCCCCACAGCTCAAGGGGACCTAGAGTTTCAGGAGGAGGAGGAGAAGGTGGTGGCCCAGGAGGAGGACATGGAGGAACCAGAGGCCATCACGGAGCCTGGTAACCAGGATACCTATTATAGGTTCACACTAGGGATGTACGAATACTGGGAGGTTCAGTGTTCAGCCCGTTCGGGGTTTGGCCGCCCCGAAACCATTTTGGTTTGGACTGTTCAGCCTGAACCTGTTCAGCTTCATCGAACCCATTGGGGGGGGGAACCTGCTTTTCCCTCCCCCCTCCAGGCTGCGTGGGTGGAAGGGTTGCCGGGACTCACCTCCCTCCCCACCCTGCTGAGTCTGGTAAAAAAAAATTAAAACCCCAACAACCACCACCCCAGGAATTGACCTACCTGGTGGTGCTGGGGCTCTGGCGCCCTGGGTCCAGTGGTGGCAGTGGCAGTGGTGGTGGGTCCGGTTCCGGCGGTGCTCTGGGGCACTTCAGGCCTCTTCTAGGCCTTCTGGGAACTGAAGGAGGGGTCAGAAGCCCTCCTTCAGTTCCCAGAAGGCCTAGAAGAGACCTGAAGCACTCCAGAGTGATGCCAGAGGTGGACCTGCTGCCACTTCCGGACCCAGGGCCGGAGCCCTGGCACTACCAGGTAGGTCTATCCCTGAGGTGGGGTTGATGTTTTTTTGGTTTTTAATTTTTTTTTACCAGGGTGTGGGGGGGGAGGTGATCCCTGGCACCCCTTCCACCCATGCAGTCTGGAAGGGGAGTGAGGAGTGAAAACCAGGTTACCCCCTGTCTCCCACCCCCTGTCTGAAGGGGTTCAAAACCTGAACTTTGTTCGGTCGGTTCAGACAGGGGGCAGTTCAGGTTCAGAGTATTCACAAATGGCCCGAACACCCCTAGTTCGGGCCAAACACCGAACACCTGAACTCTATTCGCACATCTCTAGTTCACATAGACAAGGGCACTTTGGTGGGAGATGGCGGGTAACACAAAGAGAACAGGGGCACAGCAGCACAGATTGTCCCATCCCCTCTCAAGGGCAACTAAAGGACAGTCAAGGGTACAGAAAAGAAGGGATCCAGGAACACCACGAGATGATGGTTAGAGAGAACACAGTGGTCGGGGGGGGGACCCAGCTACAGACAAGGGATGTGGAGGGGAGACCTTGTAGGGGACAGGAGACACCCACTTGCAAGGGTGACGAGATCAAATGTCGATGTGGACGGGGAGCACAAAAGGAGACAACCAAGTCCACCCAGGCTCACGAAGGAGCAACCCGGGGAGGAGCGAGGGGGGGGGGAGAACCCAGCATAGTGGCAGAAGCCAAAACAGCTAAACAGTGGCTGATCCCCAGCCCCAAGCTAAACATAAGTTCCCTTGCCTTTCAAATATGAGCAGCCTGGTCCATCCAGGGGTGCCACCACCAGGATTGCAGAGAAGAACCGGGAGATGTGGGCTTGCAAGTGGAGGAGGTGGGAGGACCTGGGGATGGAACTGCTGTTGGAAATCAGGTAACTGGCAGAGGAGCAGAGGGAGCATCAGACCCTCAATGGAGAGGTGCAGCTCAGGGAGGGGAGAATGGACTGGGAAAAGATGGATGAGATGCTCACCCGGTCCCACACAAAGCACCTGTGGGACAGGCACCACGCTGCCACCCTCCTCCATGAGCAGTGGCTCAGCAGGAAGGAGAGGGAGAGGACCCTTGCCTCCCTGGAGGGAAGCACCGCAAAGACCCGGCAACTAATATGGGAAACCCTGGAAGTTTTGTGGTGCCTCCCCCAGCATGACACCAGCCCTCCTGCTGCAGTAGGAGGGCTGGCAGCACAGCAACACCACAGCACCCTCCCACAGGTGCCCATGCCCCCTCCCCAGCTCATCTTCCACCCATGGTTTCCCCAGCAACAACCCTTCCCCACCCAAGAACAGCTGGGCCTCTCAGCAACACCAAGGGGGGCTCCCTGGGCAGCTTGCACCACTCCTGGTTCTCCTCCAGCACCCTCCACAACCCCCCCATGTCCCCAGTCACCCCAGAACATCCTGGCACCCCCAGAGATCCCATCCAAGTGGGCTGCCCCACATGCTCAGGTAAGCACGGAGAATAGGTGGTGACCAACCAACATGGGGGGAGGGTGGCACACAGGACAAGGTAACCATCTGGGCACAAGAAAGGGGCAGTATGGTAGTACGGGAAGAGTGTGATCATGGGACGTGTCATACGGGAGCACATGAACAGGGGCACAGGGATTGGATAGCTGCTACTGCCAATGCTATATGTCTTATCCACAGGAGATAACACCAGACCCAGGAGTGGAGCGGCCAGTGGAGGAAGGAAAGCCCGGACCAGGCAGATGAAGTCCACAGTAGACTGTGGCTGCCAAGGTCTGCGAGGAGCCAGCCTCCAGTGGTGCCATGAAGAGGGGAAGGGGAAGACCCTGAAAACAGTGAACTCCACCCCCTGTAAATAGTCCCACAATAAAATGTATATGTAAACATACCTGTCTCTCGTGGAGTCTGTACAGGGGGAACCAAAGGAAGATAGGGAGCTAGCAGCAAACCACATAGCTGGTTGATGCCAGGTATCCGGTGACAAACAGTGGCTGGGAAGGCAGGCCTGGCAGGTCACATATGTGCCTTGGCAGACTGTTGGATCCCAGAGGGCATGGGCCAGTTTAAAGGATAAGTGGCTAAGATAGCCAGTAGGGATGGGCGAACAGATCGTGGTTCGAGTTCGGCCATTCGGTTCGGCTGCGTTCGTTTCGTCCGTTCGTTTCGTCCGTTCGGTTTGGTTCGTCGGTTCGAATGTTCGGTCGTTCGGCTGTTCGGATCGAACGTTGAGTTCGGATTCGGGATTCGGTTTGGTCGGGATAGGTTCGTTCTTTAGTTCGGTGCAATCGGGAACTGAAAATGACATTTAGTTTTTGAAATAAAAGGAAAAAACTAAAAAACATATTTCTGGCCATAACATTTTTGTTTCTTATTACTTTTTGATGATATTTAGGGAGATTGTACCCCCCAATGGAGCGCACCAAGTAGACCAACATTCGGAACGATTAGATAAAGGAAACTGATTTCAGAAGCAATTGAATATTGTGATTTTAAGAAAAGCTCCATACACATTCATGACTACAACTTCTTTATCTTGCATCCAATGTTCATGAAACTTGTGCATATTACATCCCTCTATATGCTTAATATTTCTGCCAATTTTAGGAAAGAGTGGATAAAGGGTCCCAAGGGTATAAGACATTAACCTGAAAATACATTTCCAGCTGTTACATTTTGATATTCCATTCTGTTTACAGGATATTTGACAGGAATGTATCAAATACCGTTCCTGCTATTTCAGCAAATGTACAGGAGATTTTGATAAAGGGAACCACTTCTGTTGGCCAATTTGCATCACAAACCGATCTTATACCACAGTGACATAAGAGAATCCCAGGCATAGGCCCCTTCTCTACATTTGTTGTACAGGCATATAAAATTGAGACCCTTTATAATATCTCTCTGATATTTGGCAGAGATGATCATGAAAGTGAAATATATAGTCCTGCCAAATTTCATGTACACTGGTTGGACTACAAAGATGTTATAATCAGACATACATTTATTTGTTAATTGCTTATACCACCAAGACCTTTTGTCCAATCCTTCTGAAATTTGGCAAAGATAGTTACTATGGGAAGGGGTATAAACTTAACATGTTTCACCTACATTAGATGTGAGGCAAAGAAGTTACAGCTAAGAATGTATATGTAGAATATTGCAAAATACAATAATGCAACTGCTTCTAAAATCGGATTCCTTTATCCAATTGTTTTGATATTTGGTGCACATAATGAGTTCTATTGAAGGTAGAGGCACCCCAAATTTCAGCCACATAGCTTAAAAAACAAAAAAGTTACAGCCGATAATGTGTTTTCCATTGAAACCAATGGAAATTCAATTCCGAACTCACCGAACGCATCCGAACCGAACGTTCGAATTCGAGTTCGGTTCGACCGTTCGGTTCGGTTGACCGAACTATTTGAGTTCGATCCGAACTCCGAACTTCCGAACCGCATTCGCCCATCCCTAATAGCCAGGTCAGGTCAAGGGTCTGATGCATCATCCACTATGCAAGGGGTAAAGGGCACCTGCAGGTGACTGGTGTCCGAGGCACAGGGCACAGAAGCCAACAGGCTTTTGGGACCCGGGTTGCACCCATGGAGGAGGGTCACCCTGCTAATAAATCCAAAGGTGGGTGGGGGTCAACACCAGCTGCCAGGAAGTAACAGAGCACACAGATAAGGGTACGAAGGGCCACAGAACCTGGGTCCATGAGGCAGCGCAGCAGTACATTGTAGGTGGCTACTAGCCAGAGGATTAGATGGAGAAGAGGGATGGGATGGCACTCTGTAGAGTCACAGGACCTGCCATGGATGGGGTAGAGTGATGTAAGGTTCCTGGGATGTCATCTGTTGGTGTCAGATGTCATGCCTGCACCATTCCATCACCCCCAACAGGTGCTGGGAATGGCGATGGAATAACAGCAGACCCGGGTAGCTGACATCCCTGCAACCTGACACCACTCAAACCCCTCCAAGACAGGTCCTGGGGCTCAACTACTCCATACCACTGCCGGTCTCCTGCAATGTGCAGATGGAATGGTGGAAGGGAGCACCGTCACACCACTAGGGCTATCAGAGCACCATTACCGGGGATACCACACTGGTGGTTTCACAGGATGCCCAGGGAACAAGGCATTAGGGTTCAGCAATGGGGAACCCTGCTATGACTGGGGTGGAAATCGGGGACCCAACCTGGCACAACACTCGCTGACAGACCATGGGGGGTAGCAAGGACAAAAACATCATTAGACAAAAGACATGTATGGGGGCTGAAAGCACAATGTATCAAAGTACAGTATTCAGTGTTACAGGACATATGGAAAGAGTCTGTCAACAGGCAATGTTCAGTTCTCTGCCAGTTGGGCCACTATGCACCTGCATAGGGTGCTGTTTCTGTTCTCCTCGGAGATCCACCTGAAGACCCTACCCTGCACATGCTGGTACAGAGGCACAGGGCTAGTTCTCTGTAGCGGAGGGGGATTGTCCAAGGCAGCCTCACAAATTTCTGAACTTGGCTCTGTTCACCCATCCCTAAAGGATAATAGTCCATTTAGTTCAATGGGGTTTGAATTTCCAAACTTTGTTTGGAAGTTCGGAGTTCGGACCGAACTCGAATAGTTCGGTCGACCAAACCAAACTTCCAAACCGAATTTCCAAACCGAACCCAACCGAATTTCCGAACTCAATTCTGTTCGCCCATCCCTACCTGTTGACCATCGAGGTCTCCACACCAAACTGCTCTGCAACGCTCCCGCAGGAATTGGGGTTGGCCAGATGCCACACTGCCATCGCCACTCGCTGCCATTGCCCAGGAGGTAGTGGGTGTCTTCATATTGGTGGAAGTCCTCTGAAGACAGGGGGCTTGGTGTAATTGTCCTGTAATTTGGTGGCGATGACAGGGAAGGTGTGTGATAAATTTCTGCCAAATTACTTTTAAACAGGATGGAATATAAAAATGCTACAGCTGGAAATGTATTTTCAAGTTAATAGCTTATAACATCAGGACACTTTATCCAATCTTTCTTAAATTTGGTAGTCTTGGTAAATATGTAGAGTGACATAACCTTCCCAGGTTTCATGCAAATTGGATGGAAGATTTAAAAAGTACGTAGCCATGAATGTGTATGGAACGTCTTTATCCAATCTTTTCAAAATTTGGTACACACAGTGTCCTCCATTGCTGGTACAAACTTTCTAAGTTTCATAAAAATTGAATAACAAAAAAAATTATAGCTAAAGAAAGGTTTTTCAGTTTTTTCCCATTATTTAAAAAAAAAATCATTTTCATTTTTGTTTTCACTATTATTAGTCATTTTCATTATTATACTTTAAAAAATGAAAATCACATTTTTTGTTATCGTTATCATAATAATGGAAATGAAATGCACACCCCTGGAAAAGGGTGTGCATGTGCAGAATGCATGTGGTGGGAATTTTGCACATGTGCAGTGATTTTTTAATTACTTTAATACAATTAAAAAAGAATAATAATTTTAAAAATGAATGATATCAAACAAATGTTTGTAACCTTAGCTCTAAAAAACGAATGGGGTTCCATTCGGTTTTTTAATCAATTAAATGATATGAAATTGCACACCCCTAGTAACAATGACGAGGTAGGGAAAAATCCACTTTGTTCATATTTTACTATTATACTCCAGCTGCAAATAGTGGTGAAACCAACACTAAAAACATGAAAGAAAATTATATATCCCTTAGTTTTTACACTGACTTTCTGATCCCAAACTGGAAAAAGTTAGAAAACAATAAGAAACTGATAAAAGTTTTTTTTTTTAATTCTTTATAAACTTTTCCAAAATTACTTTGTTTTGAAAACACTGGCAATTTTTGAAAAAATGATTGCAATTATTTATTTTTTAAAACAGCTCTAAGATAGAATATATTTTTTAGAAAATAAAAAATGTGGAAGGGGCAAATTTTGTATTTCTTATATCTATTTGGGTTTCAGTCCCAAATTTTGTGGGGGTTTTATGTGTCAAGGGGAAATAGCTGTTTGGAGGGAAGCTGGTGTGGGAGGGATGATGAGAGGGGTGCAGTCTGCGTATTCTCCATGTGTTTAACGAATGTCACCGTCTGTGTGTGTGTGCACATACATGTGGGAGGGGTGATCATGCTGCAAACAGCAAAGGACGCTGGTATAAACAAGCTCCAGAGCATTAGACAGGTGGATCCCATGTCCTCTTCCCATCCCAAGCAGAGGGATCCTGTTTGGTAGCATCATTCACTCAACATGAGGATCTGGTTTCCTGCCAGGGTGCAGTTCTGCCTCCAGTTGCCAATGCCTGTGGAAGGAGAACAATTCCTCAAACCACAAAGTATTCAAGGATCAAAAGTAACCTAATTCAAAAGATAATACACTCCTATAGAATACTGTGTTGGGGCTAAATATTCCCCTGATCAGCACAACATATAATGAAAGATGAAAGATGCTCAAACGGCTAGCTCAACAGTTAAAAACATCAAATTAGAAGTGGAAATTAAGAGGCACCAAACACATTAAGATATACCCCAAAATAGCAGGGCAGTATTTTTTTAATACAGGCACCAAAAAAGAGTGGGGGTGGGGGGAGGTTGTGTTTGTATTTTAGCCAAATTTGAATGCACAGCCATAGCCATACATATGGAGTGGTTCTACTTTCAGCCACTTTGTCTTCTGGGCAGGACTTTGGAGAAACCTATGAAATGAAGTCGCCAGGGACAGAAGTAATCTCCTGAGCTGCCTCTCTGGAAGTTTCATCTGGGGCTCTATTCAGCCCAAGTCCCTGTGCTTCTCCTTCCCAGCTCCACAGTGTCATGGCTAGGGGCTCCAGATATCAGATACAACACATCCCAAGAGAATATCCAGAACCAATTTACTCTACTCCCTCTGCCTGGACCTCCTCTCTTCCAACTCCTCCCTGGACCCTCTCCAATCCGGCTTCTGCCCCCTCCACTCTACTGAAACTGCCCTGGCCAAGATCACCAATAATCTACTTGTAGCTAAATCTAAGCACCTCTACTCCCTTCATGTCCTCCTTGACCTCTCTGCTGCCTTTGACACTGTCGACCACTTGCTTCTATTGGACTCGCTTTACTCTTTGGGCTTCCGTGGCTCTGTCCTTGACTGGTTCTCCTCCTACCTCTCTGACTGCTTCTTTAAAGTCTTGCTCCCTGAGTCAAACTCCTCCTCCCTCCCCCTTTCGGTTGGGGTCCACCAAGGCTCTGTCCTTGGCCCTCTCCTCTTCTCTATTTACAATCTGTCCCTTGGCAAACTTATTGCCTCCCACGGATTCCAATATCATCTCTACGCTGATGACACTCAACTCTATCTTTCTACCCCCTCTCTCTCCTCTTCTGTCCACTCACGCCTCGTCAAATACCTCTCTGATATCTCCGCCTGGATGTCCCAACGTCAACTCAAGCTCAACATGGCCAAGACCGAACTCCTCATTTTTCCTCCCTCCTCTGCCTCTCCCTCTAACCTGCCCATCTGCATCGATGAAGTCACCATCCATCCTGTTCTCCAAACCCATAGTTTGGGCTTCATTTTTGACACGCACCTCTCTTTTAAACATTACATTGACTCTGTTGTCAAATCCTGCCGATTCACCCTCCATAACATTGCTCAGATCTGCCCCTTTCTCTCTACCTCCTTGACCAAAACCCTTGTTCATGCCATGGTTATCTCTCGCCTCGATTACTGCAACCTTGTCCTTGCTGGCCTCCCTCGCTCTCACCTATCCCCCCTTATCACAATCCAGAACTCTGCTGCCAAGGTCATTCACTCTGCCTGTTGCTTCGACCATGTGCAGCCTCTCCTCATCTCTCTTCACTGGCTCCCCCTTCTTGAATGTATCCTGTTTAAACTCCTAGTATTCACATTCAAAACACTCCACAACCAAGCTCCCCCTTACCTCTCGGACCTAATGTCCCTACGCACTCCTGCACGCACTCTCTGCTCTTCCAGATGATGGATCTTGGAACTGGAATGACTGCTGCTGGATTCAGTGGAATGGAATGACAGCCCCCCATGACTGGAATGATGGTCCCAGAATCTCGTTGATGGTTCCTGGGATGCACATGACTGCTTCAGGTACAGTGGAATGACAGCTTATGGGAGTTGAATGATGTCCCAGAATTAGTGCTTGGTTGGGCATACTTCATTCAATCATGCGATAGGTGGTAGCAGGTACAGGAACACACACAGGCAGGCAGGCAGGCACATATAAATACTGTGTGTGTTATTTCCATCTCATTCTGGTAGGTTTGCTGCTGGTTGTGGCCAAGGACATTGAGCATGAGCACAGATGAGAGCACTCGCTGGTTCTTGCAGGTGGCAGTTTGAGCTGGATACACCTCTGTCCCTCAACCCTCATCTCATTCTAGTTGGGAGCCTCTCTCTCTCTCCCCCCCTCTCTCTCTGGCCATATAGTGCAGGTGACAGCATGGGTAGGATCGTGTCTGTCTCTCCTTCTAGCAGTGAGGAGACTCTCTCTCTCTCTCTCTCTCTCTCTCTCTCTCTCTGTGTCTCGCCATGAACAGCCGGTTGCTAACCCGTAAAGAAAAGGTAGAATCACAACTCCCCAAGAGCAGAATGACAGGGCCCAAAAGAACCCTGAGTGTGGGTCCTGGGGCTAGAGTGGCAGCTTCTAGATATTGGACAGCCCTCCATGCCAGTAACATAGGCCCCAGAACCCTGACACCAGGTCCTGGGGCTGGATTAGCTGCTTCTTGATGCAGTTGAAAAAGGCTCTCTGTGAGCAGAATGAAAGGCCCAAGAACCCTGAGGGTGGATCCTGGGGCTAGAGTGGCAGCTTCTAGATATTGGACAGCCCTCCCTGTCTGTAACGTAGGCCCCAGAACCATGACGGTGGGTTCTGGGGCTGCAGTGGCTGCTTCTTTAGATGGCAGAATGACAAATCCCCATGAGTGGAATGAAAGGCCCAAGAACCCTGAGGTTGGGTCCTGGGGCTAGAGTGTCAGCTTCTAGATATTGGACAGCCCTCCCTGACTATAAAGTAGGCCCGAGAGCGGAATGAAGGGCCCAGAACCTGAGGGTGGGTCCTGGGACTAGAGTGGCAGTTCCTAGATATTGGAAAGGAGCAGACAATGGATTGCCCAGAGGCAGCACTGGCACAGCAGGAGCAGACATTGGATTGCCCAGAGGCAGCATTAGCAGTAGCAGCAGACATTGGGTTGCCCGGATACAGAACCCATGACTCAGACAGCAGAGGCGGCATTGGCAGCAGCAGCAGACTTTGGATTGTTCTGGGACAAAATCCGTGTAACAGCAGAGACAGCAGTAGCAGGATTTGCCTGTACTCAGTACCCATGGAGCCAGGATGGTAGGATTTGCCAGGGTAGACCTCCCATACAGCAGAAGATGGCAGCAGCATGATTGCATGGGCACATTTGGATTGGCCAGGGCAGATCACCCATGGACCAGCAAACAGCAGCAGCAGGATTACCGGGCCAGTGGGGCACATCACCTAGGGTTTGCAAGGGCAGGCAGGCTTTGATCTAGACCACCTGGGTGGGCGGGCAGGCAGCGTGGCATGAGCAGAAGGCAGGAAGACTGAGGCAGGCTTTGATCTAGGCAACCTGGGTGTGGGGGGGTAGCGCGGCATGAGAAGAAGGCAGGCAGACTGAGGCAGACTTTGATTTAGGCCACCTGGATGGGCGGGCAGACAGACAGGAAGTGTGGCATGAGAGGCAGTATGGAAGGAATACTAGGACCTTGGCAGGGCACTCGGATAGGCTGGCGAAGTCTGTGCAGTGAGAGAGAGAGGCAGTCAGATAGGCGGTCCAAGATCATCTAGCCAGAGACTGCTGGCAGGCTTACAGTTTCCCAATGCCACCCTGCATTGTGAGGTCAGTCAGATAAGCCAGCCGAGACCATCTAGCAAGAGCGAGAGAGGGGGGGGTAGGGCAGGCACCAGGCATTGGGAGGGAGGGACAGCACCTCAGCACAACAGCAATAGCCCAGCCCAGATTGAGGAGGGGCCCCATCCCAAGACTGCCCCTGGCATGGGATGGTGTGTGCCACTGCACCATCACTCCATGTCCAGGGCAGCTTGGGGAATTCTAGCAGCTGAAGGTTCACCTTCATTGCTCCGCCAACTTGGACCCCAGTCTCAGGTGGTGTGGGAATCAAATGTCCCCCACCATGGAGAACACCCACTCACAGGGGACACTGATTGGTGGGCAGGACAATATACCCTTTGCCACTTTCGACAGGGCCAGCCACAGGTTTGTCTTGCAGGCCTATTAGGCCAAGGGATAGCTGCTGGGTTCGATGCAGGGCTCCTCCTCCAAATAGCTCTCCACTGCTGCTGAGGGGCTGTCATACTCACTCACATAATTCTGCCTCAGCACCACCTCCACCACTGCCCTCAGCCACGCTGCCTGCCCTGCTATGCTGCACGAGCCCATGCTCGCCAGAGTGGCCTGCGCATATGAGCTGCTGCTGCTTGCAATAGGGGTTTTGCTGCTGCTGCTGCTGCTGCTGCTGCTGCTGCTGCTGCTGCTGCTGCTCGGCCTGCTGCTGGTGCTGCTACTGCTCAGGATGGGGGCAGGGACAGACCCCGATGGCTCAAAAGGGTGCCTTCTTCCACTCCCACCATCCTCAGGGGAGTCCTGCTCCTCTCGCTGTTGCTGCCGCCGCACACTCTCAAGAGCCCTCTCTTCCCGCCAGACCCTGCCCACCAGCCCTTCCAGTACCTGTGGAGTGCTGTTTGCTGTGTCATGCTACCCTTGACCCTGGGGTCCAACATAGTTGCCAGCACATATTCCAACCACTTCAGCAGCTCATCAAACCTCACCTTCAGTCCTGCCTTCAGTTGCCACACCAGGGAAACCACCTCAGCCCCCAGCTTCCTGCCCTCACAGTCACCCTCCCGCCCCTGGGGAATCTCCTCCAGCCTCCTGAGGAGACTCTGGACCAGAGGGGTCACCTGGCTGATGCTGGCTGTGGAGGAGCTGATGGTCTCCATCATGACCAGGAACGGTTTCAGAACAAAGACTGTTTGCGACAATAAGTCCCATTCCATCCCTTTGTACCCTGGAGGTGCCCCGATGTCTGTCACCAGTTGCACCTGATGCAAGATGGATTTCTGCTCCACATGCTGCTCGAGCATCAGGAACATAGAGTTCCACCTGGTGAAAACATCCTACACCAACTGGTGCACTGGGGACCCTTGCTCTGCTTACTTGGCTCAGACGAGCTCGCTTCCCCTCACGCTCCGGTTAAAAAAACCAGCCAGCTTCCTCCCTCACTCCCCCTGACCCAATCCCTTTCTCTCCCAAGCCCAGAGCATCCCTGACCACCAGATGAAGGGTGTTCACGACGCAAGGGATGCTGGTGAACCCACCATCTCGGACTGCCTTCAGTATGTTGGCCCAGTTGTCCATCACCACACATCCCTTGGCAAAGGGCGCACCTGGCGTGACCCACTTCCTTGCCATGGTGGTCAGGGCTGCCTTTATGTTTATAGCCATGTGGAGGACATCCATAACTTCCGCCTGAAGCAGGGCCCACAGATACCCTGCTTCGGGACCCCTCCTTCCACTCCCGAATGCTACCTCCGGGTCCTGCCACCAGTGCGCTGTTACCGCCAGGTAGGCATGCTGGGCATTCCTGGTGAACCACAGGTCCGTGGCAAAGTGGACAGTGGCACCCCCAACCCTTGTCAGCTGCTCCTTCACCCGCTCCTTAACAGCCCAGTATAGGGCTGGTACCACCTGCCGACTCAGGGTGGTGCGGGACAGCAGTTGAAACTGGGGGGCCAGAAACCCAATCAGGCACCTAAACCCCATGTCCCCCATCACGGAGAAGGGCTGCCCATCCACAGCTATCATTTCCCCCAAAAGGCGCCATGCCACCCTCCACGTCATGCAGCTGCCGACCGACTTGGCAGCTGCCCCCACCCCAGCTCCTCCATGGTGCTCTGACACTACTGGTGAGGCTGCTGCTGCTGCTGTTCTTCCCCCCTAGCAGGAATACTAGTGCTCCTGCTGCTAGAGGCAGCTTTTGGAGCAGGACGCTTGCCCACTGATGGAGGTGTACCACTGGCCACTGTGGTCGGGAACCTGCTGGTGTCCACTGCCCCTGCCTGCCCGCTTAGCAGCATAGTGCTGTGGCATGATTTGAGGTGCCTTGCCATGGCAGTTGTGCCAAGGTTGGTGAGCACCTGCCCACACTTCACCACCTTCTGGCACAAACTGCACTGCACCTCCCTGGAATCGTCTGCCCGCACCAACTTAAAATGCTCCCAGACCAAAGATTTTTTGCTCCCTCCTGCCTTCGGGCCCGCACCAGGTGACGCACTGCTGGGAGCCGGGGAAGGACATGGTGGCGACACAGCTCTCCGAGGGACAGTCATCGCCTCAGCCCCAGATACCTCCTCCACAGAACTGCTGTCTGCCTCGCTGTCCCCAATCTCAGCTATGTCCTGCGAAGGGGAGTACTGGGCCTCTGAGGCTGATGGACTGCTTCCCACAATGCTGCTGCCACTCTGAGCAGCACTCTCCCTCTGCCCCCTATAGCTACTGCTGCTGCTGCTGTTCCGCTCACTTCTGCCATTGCACGGGGCTCGGGCCCTGCCTCTAGCAGCCAGGGTGGGATCCACCAGCCCTGGACTGCTGGGGGTGGGGAATCACCTCTACAATGGGGGACAATGGTGGCCCCTGAGGAACTTCGGTCCCTGAAGCACCTGCACCTGCAGAGGAGACAGCCACAGCCTCCTGCACTGCAGGCATTCCACTGCCCCGCGTTGCAGTGGAGGACGCTGCCAGGAGGTGACACCTAACCACCCCCCTAGTGCCACTAGTTCTGGGAGCCTCAGAAGCCTTTTGCCTAAAATCTGGCCTGCGAAGCTTGGGGCGTGGTGATGGGCTCGGGCTGCTGCTTCTGCCTGCTGCCACTCAGCTGACACGGCCCGTCACCTTTGCCATGTGCTCCATTGCGTGCCGTACGGGCAGCAGACCGGCCTCTCTGGCTTCCCCTCCATTTTTCCTCACAAAAATTATTATAGATAATATATACACTAACACTACAGTAACTGTAACTGCTTATTAACTATTCGGTCCTAGAGCAGAAGCTGATACCCCAAGCTGTTTATGGAGCGGAAATATTGGGGGGGGGGATTTGCAGAAAGGAAAATTGAGGGATTTCAAAACTATCTCCTTCGTAATATTATGGGGATGCCAAAACACTCCTAAATAGCTCTAATGAGGGCAGAAGCTGGAGTAGTATCTGTACAGATAAAGGCACTACAGAATTGATTGAGGTATTGGTTTAGACTCTTGGGGCAGGAGAAGCATTCTCTGTCTAAGCTATACTGGGAGGAGGCGACCAAAAGTGAGTCCAAATTTATGTGGCTTGACTCCGTGAGATCTCTTTTGACAAGACTAGGATATGTGTCTTTGATCCAGCTCCAGATGCTGCACCAGAGGGTAAAAGCGGCAGTGATGCAAAGGTTTTTGGATACTGCAATGCAACTAGATATGGCTAGTATCTGGACACCCAAGGTAGCGCCTTTCTACCCTTTAATTAGGCAGGACTGGGGTAAAGAATTATATTTGTATACTTTACAGAGCTTTAAGCTGAGAAAAACGTATACCCTTTGCCGATTTAGAAGCTCTCCCTTCTAAAGTTATTGAAGGACGGTTTGCTTCTACACCCTGGGAATGATGCCTCTCCCCTTGTGGGCTGGGGCAAATGGATGACATACACCATATCGTATTAAGTTGTTTATTTGTGGAAAAAATAAGGCAGGAGTGGTGAGGTAAAATTTTAGTGTATAGAAAGTTTTGGGATCCTAGATATAAATTAAAATATATTTTGGCACAAACAGCCCCTCGTGATCTGGAAACAGTAGCAACATATTTGCATTTGATTGTTAACAAAGACAAAGACAAAATGCAAGTTCTACTTCTGATAAAGGCAATCTGTTGAGCCAAGGCGTGGACAATGAATAGTGGAGCATTTGCATTTTTATTTATCAAATCTGTTTAGTTTATTGATTGTGGGAATAAATGGGGGGAAAGCAAAAGAGCTTCTGTGGGTACTTTTGATTCGATCTTCGGACGGGCATATTTGTTTATATTAGTCGTTATCTGTATACTTTTAGATCACCTGAGACATTCTCTTGTTGGGAAAATGTATATGTTAAGAGTTTGTATGGTTGATTGTTTTCAAATTTTATTGTGTTTTCCTTTACTTGACTATGGCGGAGGCCAATGCCTGTGAATAAATTACTACTACTACTAACTATTCTAAAACCTATGCAACTAAACCTCTGTCTAATATGTATACAATGGCCTAGTCCTACAAACACAGTAAATATTAAAACTAAATCACTAAACATTATCTTTATCACTAAGCTAACTCCTACATATATCTATCTATCTATCTATCTGAGGGGGGAAGCACAAACAACACTGGGAGGGGTACAAAACTGAAATGAAACCTAAATCAGTCTAATGCTACTCTAAATAAATAAAAAAACAGAGGAAGGGAATCAGGGATGGAATATATACAGGGAGGAGGGAAGGTTTTAATGGAGGGGGTAGTGAGGAAGATCACAAGGAGGGGTAAAAAAATTAAAATAACTCCTAAATCTATCTAACCAAAGGTAAATAAATGAAGATAGGGAGGTAAATGTGTGGGAATGGGTGAATAGGAGGAGGATGGCAATGGATTGGGACTAACACAAACTGCAGGGAGAGGGACACTTCTGTAAATGCTGCTGACAGGATCAGTGGCTAGTTCAAAAGGATTGGGAAGGGCAAAGACTTTTGTTACTTGCGGCGCCCGCTTTTCCACAAGCCCCATTGGCTCCGTGAAGCCTAGTCCATGGCCAATCGCAGTCTGCCAAGCCAGTGGTCTGAGGCAAAAAGTGCTTGTGATTGGGTAGGCAGGCTGCTATACCAAGCCTCTCCACCCCTGGCGCCAGGAAGTCTGCTCCTCGGGTGCCCCCCCTCCTCGCTGGGCTTGCTTATCATGTTTTTCCCAGCCGAATGCCACCGAACTTGGCCAAACTCAATCAAACTGTTCGATCTTTTGAACTTTCGGTTCAGACGTTCGGTTCGGTCGACCAAACATGCCGGGTTCGGCCCAAACACCGAACATCCAAACCGCATTCGCACATCCCTATTTCCCTTTGCTAAATCCATGCTGACTCTTTGCCATTAAGCCATGTTTATCAATATGCCCAGTGATTCTGTTCTTAATGATAGTTTCCACCATTTTGCCCGGCACAGACGTCAAGCTTACCGGTCTGTAGTTTCCAGGATCACCTCTGGATCCCTTTTTAAATATTGAGGTTACACTTGCCACCCTCCAGTCTTCAGGTACAGTGCCAGATGCCAACGTTAGGTTACCAATTACTACTAGTAGGTTTGCAATTTCACACTTGAGTTCCTTCAGAACTCTGGGGTGAATACCATCTGGCCCTGGTGATTTGTTTGTATTCAGCTTGTCAATTTGGTCTAGAACCTCCTCCAGAGTCATGCTGATTTCTGACAGTTCATCCAATTCATCATCTACGAAGTAGGGTTCCGGCCTGGGTATCTTCCCAACATCCTCCATAGTGAAGACCGAAGCAAAGAAGTTGTTTAGCTTCTCTGCAATTTCTTTGTCCTCCCTGAGTGCCCCTTTTACTCTCTGGTCATCTAATGGCCCAACCGACTCCCTAGCAGGCTTCTTGTCTCAGATATACTTGAAAAAGGTTTGATTATTTGTTTTTGCCTCTTTAGGAAGTCGCCTTTCAAATTCTTTCTTGGCCTGCCTTATTAGCTCCTTACAGTTACGCTGCCAGTGTTTATGCTCCTTTGTATTTTCCTCATTGGGGCTAACTTTCCATTTCTTAAAGGATGCCTTTTTGGCTCTAATAGCCACCTTTGCGTCTCCATTTAGTCACAGTGGTAGACATTTAGTCCTCCTGCTACCTTTTTTAACTTGTGGGATGCATGTAATCTGGGCTTCCAAGATGGTGTTTTTCAACAGCCTCCATGCCTCTTGCAAACATGTAGTCCTTTCAACTGTGCCTTTTAGTTTCTTTCTAACTAGCTTCCTCATTTTGGCATAGTCTCCCTTTTTGAAGTTAAAAGCCAGTGCTGTACTTTTAATAAACTTTCTCCCTACAGCAACTATGTCAAATTTGATTATATTATGATCGCTATTGCCTCGTGGCTCGGCCACAGTTATTCCTTGAACTAGTTCCTGTGTGCTACTTAGGACTAGATCTAAAGTAGCTCCTCCTCTCGTTGGTTCCGGAACCAATTGCTTTAAAAAGCAGTCATTTATGGCATCCAGAATTTTGCCTCCACATCCCGCCCCAAGGAGGCATTCACCCAGTCAATATTGGGGTAGCTGAAGTCACCCATTATTATTACGTTCCCAGTTTTAGTAGCCTGATTAATCTCTGTTAGCATTACATAATCAGTCTCTCTATTCTGGTCAGGGGGGTGATAGTATAGCCCCACTGCTATACTCTTCTGTTTGATACCTGGAATTTCTATCCATAGGGATTCGAGGGAACAGTTTGCATCCTGTAAAAATTTTATTCTACTTCCCTCAATGCTGTCCTTAACATACAGAGCCACCCCACCACCAACACGATCCCCTCTGTCCTTTCGATTTATCCTGTACCCTGGTATTACTGTGTCCCATTGGTTATCCTCATCCCACCAGGTCTCTGTGATGCCTATAATGTCTAGATCTTCATTTAGTGCTATAAACTTTAATTGTCCTATCTTACTTTTTAGACTTCTAGCATTAGCATATAGACACTTAAATGTATTCTTCTTCTTCTTCTTAATGGGCACATTATAGGTAGCAGAAACAGGCACTCTGGAATCATTATCTGTCTGTTCTCCAGCGCGTTCCAACTGAAATCTCTTGCCATTTATCTTATCCTCAGTCTTAAGATACTTTACTTCCTCTAAAGGAACATCCTTTGACGATGCCACAGCCCGAACCGTGCACTCCGCAGTGCCTGTCAGCTTTCCCCCAGGTTCTAGTTTAAAGACTGCTCTATAAATTTTTTAATTTTTAGTGCCAGCAGCTGGGTTTCATTTTGGTTAAGGTGGAGCCCATCCCGTTTGTATAGGCTCTCCTTTCCAAAGAAGGCTCCCCAGTTCCTAATGAAACTAAAGCCTTCCTCCTTGCACCAATGTCTCATCCATCTATTGAGACTCTGGAGCTCAGACTGCCTCTGGTGTCCTGCTCATGGAATGGGGAGCCCACGCTCTATGCTTGGCTGGGTTCTCCATTTCTAGTCACCATCACAGCAGGAGGTGGCTGTCTGTCTGGTCATGTGACTAACCACCGGGCAAGGCTACTTGACCAATTTTCAGAAGAATTGGTTGAGTCCTGGTGAGTAGGATGCCAGCCTGCAATGCCCGACGCCATTTGGGGAGAGAAGAGGATGTGGAGCAACCCAATAGTCTGACATGACAGACACATTCACTGGCCAATTACTGCATGCTTCCAGCTTTACAGGACCAATCGGTAGTGGCTTTGAGTTGGGAATAGGGGATGGCCCTGAGGCAGGCATCGAAGGGACATAACTGGGACTTTGAGGGTAGCATCCCAAAAATCAGGATATAGAGTTTACACATCCAGGCGGGCCAATTATCATCACAATCACATCCTGCAGCACTGTGACAGAGGACATAAGAGAATCTCTATTAGTTCTTTCCTAAACAGTTGCTTTTGAGTTCCCAGTAACAAGTGGAGGAGAGATATTGGGATGGTCACAGCACAGAATGAGGATATTTGGTTGACATTTCTACAGACCAATTGACATCACAAACTGATCTTACACCACTTTGACACGTAAGAGAATCCCTGGCATAGGCTCCTTCTCCACATATGCTGTGCAGGCATATAAAATTGGGACCCTTTATCACATCTTTCTGATATTTAGCAGAGATGATTGTGAAAGTGTGATATACAGTCCTGCCAAAGTTCATGTACACTGGTTGGATTACAAAGATGTTACAGTCAGATATACATTTATAAGTTAATTGCTCCCTGATCGAGTGGGGGAGGAAACTGGCATTGCAGGCTGGCTGGCATGGGTGGAGCAGCGGCAGAGGCCCGGCCAGGGCTTGGTGGCTGGCACCCCCACTCAACCAGGCATTGCAGGCTTGGCTCATATTCAACAGAACTAAAGAAGCTCTACTGCCAATTGGTCAAGCCTTGCCCAGTGGTGAATCACGTGGACACCCAATAGAAGACATTGGATTTCCAGAGCACAGAACTCGTGGCACACCAGAGGCAGCATTGGCAGCAGCAGACATTGGATTTGCCAGGGCACAGAACCCGTGGCATAGCAGAGGCAGCAGCAGTAGGATTTGCCTGTGTGCAGAACCCATGGAGCCAGTATGGTAGGATTTGCCAGGGAAGATCTCCCACATAGCAGCAGATGGCAGCTGCAGCATTGCGTGGGCACATTTGGATTTGCCTGGGCAGAGCACCCATGGAACAGCAGACAGCAGCAGCGGGATTACCTGGCCAGTGGGTCACATCACCCACAGTTGCCAGGGCAGGCAGACAGCCACATTGACATGAGAGGCAGGCAGGCTGGGGCAGGGTTTGAGCTCTGCCCACAGGGTGAGCAGACAGACAGCGTGGCATGAGCAGAAGGCAGGAAGACTGAGGCAGGCTTTGAGCTTTGCCCACAGGGTGGGCAGACAGGCAGTGTGGCATATGCAGAAGGCAGGCAGACTGAGGCAGGCTTTGAGCTTTGCAACCTGGGTGGGCAGAGAGCCAGCGTGGCATAAGCAGAAGGCAGGCAGACTTTGTTATTGTCATTATCGATACCAATACCAATTTCAAACAAAGATTGTATTTTCATTATCATTATCGATATCGTTTGGTCTCATGATCTCATGAGACCAAAAACTGGAAATGATATTTCTATCGTGTGTGTGTCTGGCTTGTGTGAAGTGAAGTGTGAAAAATTTGTTGTGAGCTTGTGTGTGTGTGTGTGTGTGTGTGTGGTTTGGTTGTGTGGTGGAAATTAACACACAAAGACAATGTGTGTCAGTCAAAGGTGAAATTTATTTCATATGTGGAGAAGGAAAAAAAACAACTGCACAGCTGCAGTAAAAATAAATCCTTCTCCTCTCTGTCTGTGTCTCTCACAGAGAGAGCCAGAAACTTCTATAGACAGTTCAAAACAAAGGAGATAAGAAGAAGCTGGTAGCTTTCCAGTCTGGTAGCTGTAGTTAGCTCTTGGCTCCAGGCAGACTGTCCTGAAGGTTAGCTCCTTATCAAGAGTAAGCTTCTGTAAGCAATTCCTAAAACTTAAAATGCAAGCAGTTCTTATTAGGACAGAGACCTAGCAATTTTGGAGCAGAGACCAGAAGCCTAATACAGTGAGAGCAATCTTTTAGGTTTTGCCCCTGTACAAGATTCATCCTCCACACTCCCCCCTATGAGACTTAAAGTCTCACTCAAAGTTGATATTCATCAAGTTATAGATCTCTGCCCTTTCAAGTTCTCTGTCATGGTCTGTAGTCGTATACATTAAGCGCACAGTTTTTGACTGACATGCATCAGCGTGTTCCAAAAAACGTGTAGTGACAAAATGGCAGCAGCATTTAAAAAGCATAAGCAATATGTAAATAATAATAAAAATAAAAACTATTATTAATAGGCCTTGTACAGTTTTAGATCCCAGGTTACTGAACATCCCTGTAAACCATCCTCACAAACTCCAATCATCAGATTGGTGGAGCTTTTTTGTGGCTTCTTGTATTTTTATCATTGCATGAGAGATGTCATTCTCATTGTCTGGGATGTATGTGCAACATTCTTGGCCAATTATCCCACATACCCCTCCTCTTTCTGCAAGAAGCAGATTGAGGCTACGTGATTTTGCAAGGCCGTTTGCCTGATGGCGCCTACTTCTTCTGTGAGGGAAGTAATGGCAAGAGCATTATTATTAGCTACTTCTTCCAGAAGGAAAGACACCTTTCTGATTCCTCTGATAGAAAATGCAACCCCAGTTGAAGAGAAGATGACACCCCAATATCGTTGGGCTTCAGTGATGGCTCTCTTTCCCACCCAGTGAGGGAAAAGGATTTCTAGGGACCCAGTGGTATGGCGTATGGCTGGTATCAGACAGGCGGGAAAACACATCCCATTATGCTTAGCTGGCCAACGTTTGTAGGCCTTATTACCACAGACCCAATATTCTCCTGGCCTAGCAGTGACCCCGTAGTCACATCTGACAATCCTGGAGCCTGCCTGCCAATATGGGCCCTTCAAATTATTATTATTATTATTATTAAACATTTATAAAGCGCCAGTAACAACCTGGCGCTGTACAGAACATATAATCAGCTGCGGTCCCTACCTGTGGCTTACAATCTAAAAGACAAGGAGGGGGAGACAAGGAGAGGGGACAG
>QEPC01005651.1:833827-863259 GCA_003113815.1 Sphenodon punctatus | reverse complement strand
ACAGGTATAGGAATCATGGGGATTCCTCCTTTGGCATGTATTGGGAGGTGTGTGCATACCCAACAGTTGGTGATATTGAGGTCGTGTGTGTATTGCATTAAAACAGACAGGAATGTATTTGGGGTAACACAGTAGGAGTTCAAAAATACAAATGTCACAAACAAACTAAAGCTACTCATGGTTATGAAAATTAAATGCTAAAGGACCAAAAGAAAAGAAAAAGTACAACAAGTATGATTCAACAGAATATTAGAACAGGCACTTCTTGCTTGGGTATAATCATGGAGGTTAACCGGCTGCACGGTTGCCGGTCCTGCTTCTCAGGTGAGGTAACTGGATCTCACTGTAAAAGATGGTACTTCTTCAGGTAGCAATCTTCATTGTGAAGAAACTCTGCTTGGTGTAGAAAAGGCCTGGAGTGATAGGGAAGAGGTCACCAGTACTTCACCCTATTTCCTTGGCCGAAGTAGATATCGTGGACTAGGGTCTTCTTTCGGGGCAGTATGGAAGGCAGTTACAGCATCCAGTTTACCCACAATCGGATTGTCTAGTGCAAGTTGGGTCACCTTTTTGCAGTGTATTGCATGGATCCATGCAATACCTTCACACTTCACAGCAGTGCTCATTCTAAACATCTATATCCCCCCATACAATACTAGGCTATATGACCTGTCGCTCTGGGATAAACTTGAACAAGAGATAAACAACTGATTGGTTACCTACCCAGATGGCTTCTATATTATACTGGTGGACTTTAATGCTAGGCGTGGAAGGGATGAAGAGGAATTGGCAGCTAACTGCAACTTCCCTCTTCCCCTCCCGAAACCTCCCTTGGGTGTTCGATGCTCTAAGGATTATATTATTAATGAGGCAGGGTTACGCCTGACCAAGTTAATTGTTGGATTTAACCTGTTCTTCCTAAACAGGACATGTTTCGGTGATACCCAAGGGGAATTTACGTTTTTGGGCCCAAAGGGCTCTAGTGTTATTGACTTTGCGATTGTCTCCCCCAGTTTCCTGCCCCTCTTATCCAATTTCGTGGTAGGGAGGGAACAGTGCAGCGATCATCTGCCACTGACCCTTGGTATCTTTTTAGGGATAAGATCCTCGTGTGGTAACCAGGTTGTTACTCTTGGGAGGGGTAGTTACGAAGGCCATCAGCTGGAAAGATGTGGAGCAGTTAGGTGGGAGAAAATTTCACAGTCTTCCTTAGAGACTTGGATGGGTAACCCTGAAATCAGCCAGCTTAGAGCCAGCATATTGCAAGGGTCCCCTAGCATCCAAGCTGTAGAAGCCTTTGATCAGCTTTCCTATCAGGTCCAGCAATTTTTCTGTGCCAAGTCTGTTCCTACGGCCCAAAATGACATTCATCAGAACCAGTCTTGGTTCAATAAGGAGTGTCATGAGGCAAGTTCTCAGGTTAAGGGGATTTATTGGGGGTACCAACAGGATCAGGAATCTACTTTACCCCTTTCATACTATGAGGCTAAAAGGACCTATAGGGCCCTCCTTAAAAGTAAAAAGAAGCTGTACTATGAGGTGAGATGGAGGTTGGCCTTGGAGGCAGCAACTGGTGGCGATTCACGGCATTTTGGGGGACTATTGATTTCGGGCAAAAGGACAGGCATGGGTAGGCATCTATCGCCTATCCCTTCCCAAGTCTGGGCTCGGTTCTTTTTGGACATCTATACCCCTACAGTGAGATCAGTGGAGAATGATTTGCCAGTCATTTGCCTAAGTGAACTTTCGCCGTGGCCTGAGTTTACTCAGCTAGAAGTTGGTAGTCTTATAGACTCCTGTGTGAATAACAAAGCCCCTAGCCATGACCTAATAACTGCGGAATTGTTGAAGCGTGTAGGGACTGGTGGGTGCCTATCCTTGCGGCCCTGTTTTCAGTCATCAACGAATCAGGGTATGTGCCCTCCATCTGGGCTCGAGCCCTGGTAGTACCTGTTCATAAAAAGGGCTCCTGTACTGACCCTGCTAATTATCGGCCAATTAGTTTGTTTTCGGTAATTAGCAAACTATATGCTAAATTCCTCTTGGGGAAGTTGGATGCCCGGGTGGTTAAATCTAATATTATACATTTAGAGCAAGCGGGGTTTCAGAGAACTAGATTTGTTACTGACCACTGTTTTGTACTATCCTGTCTCATGGAGAAATACATGAATATCAATCACCGATTTTATGCAGCTTTTTTGGACCTCAGGATGGTCTTTGACTCTCTCAATCAGGCCATCCTGTGGTCCAAATTGCCTTCCTCTCTTGAGGACAGGAGATTATTGGCTCTTATACAATCTTTATACGCCGATCCCACTCTGGTGGTAAAATTGGGAGCAATAAGCCATATCTCTGAGGAGGCTCCAGTGGGCAGAGGTGTAAGGCAGGGATGTGTACTTGCCCCTACCCTTTTTAATATATTTTTCAACGATGTGGTTCCATGCATGACCCAGTCCCACTTTTTCCCCCCGCGTCTGGCCTCACGCTCCATAGGTTGTCTCCTATTAGCAGACGACCTAGTCTTAGTGTCTCAGACCAAGGTTGGTCTGCGGAGACAATTAGAGACCTTCATGGGGTACTGTAGAAGGAACGATTTCATCCTCAATGTAGCAAAATCTAAAGTGATGGTGTTCTCTAAATCCCTGATGCGGAACTGGCATGTCTGGCATGTTGAGGGTGCCCAAATTGAACAGGTATGGGCCTTCAGGTACTTGGGTGTTACCTTTCATTATCTGGGCAGCTGGAAGGTCCATTTAGAAGCCGCTACATTAACAGCTAAAAGAACTGCATTTGCTATCCTGAGATGTTTTCGCTGCTCTGGGAGGACTGCTTATAAGATGGCCATTCAGGCCTTCAATGCCAAAGTTACTGCTCAGTTCCTTGGAGCTGAGCTTTGGGCTCCCTTTGGCACATTGGAGGTAGATAAGGTGCAATCACTGTTTCTTAGGGCACTTCTTAGGGCCCCAGGAAGAACTCCGACAGCTACAGTTCGCATTGAACTCGGACAGCGTCAGTGGTCCTCTGGAGCGTGGAATCTGGCTTTCAGGCTGTGGTGCAAGGTTTTGGATCCTGGTTCAGGGGGTTTCTTTCCATATCTCCTGGCCGATTCCTTTCAAGGCAGATGGTTTGCCAAACTGGAGGCCCAATTGGCTGCTAGGGGTTAGACAAGGAGTATTTATTAATGAAAGTCTTACCCCTAGTTAGGGACAAAATTAAACAGCGTTGGGGTAATATTACTCAACAACAAGAAAGAGCTAGGGTTGGGTCTTCAACGCATATGAGGGACTATTTGAGGTTGGCCCCAACCACGGCTACGCTAGCAGCCTATCTTAACAACGATTATTCACCTGGGGTAGATGGCTTTATAAGGAGGCCCGTTTCAACGCCCTGCCTACCCAGGTTTTGGTGGGGCGCCTTGCTGGGCAACCTATCCATTCCAGACTCTGTCCCTTTGACCATCTAGAGCCGGAAACTAATGCCCATATTTTGATGCGCTGTCATTTATATGATGCTCTTCGGCTCCAATATTTTCAACCCTTTGTTGCTAATTATCCAGGAAGGACGGATGCTGCTTATTTAGATTATTTCCTTGCAGACTCTCAACAAGAAATTACCAGGGCTGTGGTTAAATTTTTAATTTCCGCAATGGAAAGACGGAATCAGTTTTTGAATTGTAAGTTGTTCGACTGACAAAGTATTTGTATTCTGATGTATTTTAACTGTATTTTTGTTGTATGTTTACGGCTATGGCCATGTGCCTATCTTAATAAATTATAACTAACTAACTAACTAACTAACTAACTAACTAACTAACTAACTAACTAACTAACACAGCAGTGTGGCTGGTGAGCAAAATCTGATGAGGTCCTTTCCAGTGGGGTGCAAGGGAAGATTTCCATTGATAGACTTTGATGTAGACCCAATTGCCAGATGACAAAGTGTGGCAGGGTTCTGCAGCTGGTTGTGGTAGAGCGTGTTGTACCTGTGAATAAATACACTCAACACATTTCATTAAGGATTTGCAATATGCTAGTATAAGATCATCAGTTAAGGGCAATTCACAGTCAGAGGGGTGAACAGGGGGAGCAGAAGGCAGTCTCATGGGCCGAGCTATGAGAATGTCATGAGGAGATAGCCCATGTTTCCGGTTAGCAGTGCCTCTTATGTACATGAGGGCAAGTGGAAGAGCATCTGGCCATTTAAGATTAGTCTCTGAGCAGATTTTTGCCAGTTTATTTTTGAGATCCACATTTTTGCATTCCACCGCTCCACTGGATTGAGGGTGATAGGCACAGTGTAGGTGCTGCTGTATTCCCAAGTCCAAAATGAGGAATAAATTCCTTCAGAAGTTTCTTAGCAATGGTAACAGCATCCCCATGTTTGCAAGGGTACCCTTGCCATGTCAAGGAGTACAAGTACATATTCAAAGGAACAGCATTTAGACATTTGAATCAAATCAATCTGTATGTTTATGAAGGGCCCTCACAGTGCGAGGTGAGCCGAACTGGAAACCTTGGATTTCTGACCTGGATTATGAGACAGGCAAATAGAATAGAAAGCATACTACTGCTGTGCTATGGAGGAGAAAGATGGAGCAAATCAGTAACAATTTTTCTCAGAAATCATCCCCCCTTTGCTCATGTGTGAAACAGAGCAAGGGAAGGAGACTCTGAGGTGCCACCAGGCGTCCATCTGGGGAGCGTCACAGAGAGTCGGGATGCAAAGAGCAGCTGTGATGCAACCAGTTGAACTGTTCACCAGAGGGAGCAGCGTCTTGTAGGCGAGATAACTGGTCCAACTCGGTCACCGGGGCAGAACAGGCAGAAGCACCAAGAAATGCAGGAGGGTGGGAGAGAGAAAGAGCAGCAGCTTTAGCAGCTGCATCTGCCAGGGCACTCCCTTGGGCAATCTCATCATGAAGAGTGGTATGGGCCCGATATTTAACAACAGCTAAATTTTTTGGAAGAAGAAGAGCAACTAGAAGATCATTAACATATGAGGCCTGATTTTCCATAGTTGACCAAAGTCATGAACAACCCCAAAAGCATAGCGAGAATCGGTAAAAATGGTGGCCGACAAATCCTTAGCTATAGTACAAGCACAGGTGAGTGCTATCAATTCTGAAATTTGCACTGAACAAATACCAGGAAGGGGAGCAGATTCAAAAACAGCATATTGTGAACATACAGAGTAACCTGTGGCCAGCTGGTCCTGGGAGTTTCTGAGGCAAGATCCATCAGTGTACAAAACAAGGTCAGGGTTTTGCAAGGGAGAATCACTGAGATCAGGCTGGGGAGTGGTAAGAGCCTCAGTGATCTGGAGGCAGTTGTGGGGTTCCTCATCTGTGGAAGGGATGGGGAGGAGGGAAGCAGGGTTCAGGGTGGGAGAACAAGAGAGTGTGACATTGGAGTTTGTAAGGTGCTGAAAGGTGCTGGGTTTTTCCCCTTAAGCAAAAGAGAAGCTACTGCATGGGGAACAGAAATTGTAAGGTGGTGGCCCAATAAAATAGATTCAGCTTTATCAACCAAAAGCGTGGCAGCAGTCACTGATCTAAGGCAGGCCGGCAAAGCAGCAGCAACCAAATCCAAACCAAAACTATAGTAAGCAGCAGGGAGGTTTTTTATCACCGTGGGGTTGAGTAAGGACTCCCAGAGCAACTCCATCTACCTCGTGGCAATACAAAGTGAAAAGTTTAGCATAATCAGGTAATCCAAGGGCGGGGGCCTGTAAAAGATCTTGTTTAAGGGACAAAAATGATTCTTCAGCTGCAGGGGATCACATAAGGGGGTCTGGGGAAGAAAAAAAAGAAAGTTATATAAGTGTTTAGTGATAGACACATATCCCCAAATCCACTGTCTACAATACCCTGTCATCCCTAATAGTCCCCTTAAGTCCCGCTTGGTGATAGGGCGAGACAGTTGCAAAATAGCAGAGATTTGGGACTGGGAGAGGTGTCGCTTTCCAGCAGAAATTAGGGATGGGCGAACAGATCGCGGTTTGGGTTCGTCCATTCGGTTCAGCTGCATTCAGTTCGTCCGTTCAGTTCGGTTAGTTCGTCGGGTTCGGGTTCGGCCATTCAGTTCGGCCGTTTGATTCGGGTTCAGCCGTTCGGGAAATGTTTTGTTATGGGTGTTTTTGTTGTTTTTTATATGTTTTTTTGGTTTTTTATTTGGTTTTATATGGGTTTCTTTTTGGGTTTTTTTGTTGTTGTTGTTTTTATATGGGTTTTTTTTATTTAATTTTTTTATCTAATATTATATATATCTATCTACACTAAGTCTAACTGCTATTAACTATTCTAAATGCTATGAACTAAATGGATTATCTAATAAGTATACAGGCCTACTCCTACAAACACTAAAACTAAATCACTAATGCTATCTCTATCACTAAGCTAACTCCTACAACTGCCTACTGTCCCTAACCTATCTATCTATCTATCTAGCTAGCTAGCTAGCTATCTATGGGATGGGGGGAATCACAAACAACACAAGGTTTCAGTTTAAGGTTTAAGTTTAATTTCAGTACAAACCTGAAATGAAACTTAAAGCAATCTAATAATCCTACTCAACGCCTGCTGTTCAGGAACAGTGACTAGCTCAGAAGGTGTTGGGAAGGGAGGAGGCAGATAGTTTCATTTCTTGCAAGCCTCTCCACCCCTGGTGCCTGGAAGTCTGCTCCTCAGTGACTAGTAATACCCCTCCCTGTCACGTTTGACCTTCCAGTGAACCTTTTTTTGCCACCCGAACTCACCCGAACGTGATCCGAACTGACCGAACTGTTTGGTCATTTCGACGTTTGGAATTGACTTCATTTCGGCCAGTTCATGTTTGGATTCGGGTTCGGATTCAGTCGTCCGAACAGGCCGAGTTCGGGCTGAACTCCGAACTTCCGAACCGTGTTCACCCATCCCTAGGGGAGGCATAACTGAAGTTTGTCTCGGGAGACCTTGTGGCCTCTATCAGCTAAGGCTTGAAGCAAAACCAGGGAATCAGTTTGGAAAGCCTCAAGAGAGGGGGAAGCCAAAAAAAGATCATCCACATACTGAATCAGGGTAGACCGTCCAGGGAAGGTGACAGAATCAAGATCTTGCTCTAAAATTTGAGAAAAAAAGGTGGGGGATTCAGTATATCCTTGGGGAAGTCTGGTCCATGTGTACTGAAAGCCCTGGTAAGTAAAGGCAAACAAAAACTGACTTTCAGGGTGTATAGGAATAGAGAAAAAGGCTGAACATAAGTCAACAACAGTAAATTATTTATCTGTAAATAAAATACATGATAAAATGGTAGCTGGGTTGGGAACCGCAGGAAAGGCAGGTAAAACCACAGCATTTATAGCACGCAAATCTTGCACAAACCGGTAAGTGTTTTCCCCAGGCTTTTTAACAGGGAGGATTGGGGTGTTACATTGGTTATGAGTCAGCACAATAATACCTTAGTCCAAAAGAGGAAATGACAGGGGCAATACCTTCTTCTGCAGCCTTAGAAAGCAGATATTGAGGAACATGAGGTAGAATTTTGTTTAATATAAATTTTTACAGACTGAGCACTGAGGAGTTTGCCCACCTCGTTAGAGTGAACAGACCAAAGAGATTGAGGAACTTGGCTCAACAGTTCCTGTTGCAACGAGTAAGTGTCAGGCTGTTCCTGTGGTTTGTTAGAAACAGTGAGGAGGGTCAAAAGTGCCTCGTGATCGCCTGAAGGGATGTCCAAATAGATGCCATCATGGGAACAGTAAATCAAACAACCTAATTTCCACAGAAGAGCTTTGCCCTGCAAACTAACAGGGGCACAGGGGCTGAGCCGAAAGGCATGATGATCAGTAATAGGTCCAATGGTGACAGAAACTGGCTTCCCCAAACAAACAGTAAATAATTTACTTAATATTAAAACAACATAACTTTATCTATAAATTTAACTAAAAAGCCCTCAAGTTTTCCCAATGCATAAATCACAAAGCATAAACAAAAATTTACTTTCTTCACTTGCTTAAAATATTCAGCTTGTTGCTCCTAACATCCAATCAGGTTTCCTGATTGCCTTCCTCTGCATAATTTATGATAACAAGCAGGGCAGTACATGCCAAGCACTGTATCACAGCCTTTCTCTCCCTGTTTCTCATCTCACTTAACCCTTTACTCACATACTTTAAAGATTTCTTTTTCAAGTAAGCATTTCAAGTATTGGGAAACTATCTATCCAAAAATACTTAATTAACTTTGCTCTACACAATCAAAGTAAATCCTTATTACAAAGATGTGCTTTTCCTGACTGTGCCCTGCACTGGGCAAATTTCTATAGCAAGCCATTAATTTAACTTCACAGTCCTCTTTAGATTTTACTGGATCGTCTCTCACAATAGGGAAGGTTTGAACCAAATTAAATAAATCAGTAGGTGACCAAGGGGCATGGATGGTGACAATAATATCTTCTCCCCCTCGTCCCCCCCAGGACGTCCCGCAAGGGAAGCTGAAGAATGTGTGCATCTGATCTCAAATCATAATGTGCAATTTGTGGAAGCAGGAGTGTGGGAGAATGGGTCAAGCTCGAGTCTGCGGGTTTGTGGGTCAGGGAAGCAGGGGGGTTATATTCAACAGTAGAAACAAATGCCGCAGGGGATGTAGTTGAAAATGCGGGTGAAAGTTCTCTTTGGGGCAGCTGCAATCCTTGAGCCTCCTGAGGGTCTGGCGGGTAAGGTGGAGGTAGACATGTATCTATAAGATCTTCGGTGGGTGCCCTGGAAAGGGCTGACTGATTTAAAACAGGGTACAAGAGAGCAAGGTGGCTAGTAAAATTTAGGAGAGATGCGGATTTCTCTCATACTTTCTTTAACTGAATCTTTAATTTATCTTAGGTATTTTTTTAAACTCCAGGCTTGAGATTCATGCTTTCTTTTAGAAGATTCAGCATACCAATAAAAAAAACAAGTCCCACTGAGTTTGGTGAATTTTAGACCCAAGGTTTTCTAAGGCGCCTCTAAGGTAAACAATTTTTTTCTAGATCGAAAGTACCTTCCAGGGGAAACTGCAGTCCTACATTATCTCTGGTATACCAATTCCATTTTTCCGTGGGGAGTAATGTGTGTACATGTACCATACTGGGCTGCCCTTGGGCAGCGATTCAATAACCTTTGACTTATTTACTCCCATCCTGAACAGGAGGGTGCACCAACATTTACACCGAGACAGAGGAAAGACTTATGTGGAATTTGCACCGCTCTGCCTTCAGCAGTTGTTCAATACACCGAGGTGAAGCTAGACCCGATGACGTTATTCTTATTTAGAGGGAGGGGGTGGGGTAGGAAACATGACACAAAAGGGGTCCTCTAAAGTCACAGGAGTTCTAGTGCCAGGCCCATCTCTAGGACCGAGGCTGACACATCACTCAGCAACGGATCTATAGAGGCTCATGATAAGAAGGGGTAGGTAATGGACCACTTTCTGGTGTGCCCTTGCGTTGGAGGCGGCTACACCCTACTTGCTTACCAAGCACTCACACGGGGAACATGCATCCAAAACAAACAAGAGAAGAAGAAAAAAACATTATCCCCTAACAGTACTTAAAATAAATCTGACAGACCATAAATCTCACCTGGTCTGAAAGTTGTTCGTCTAGATCCCACTTGTCTGAATTCAATCGGTACACCAGGATTTCCCCACCTCGAACCCCAAAAAGAGGAGAAAAGGCCTTCTTTTGGTGGTGCCGAAGGTCAGGGTGAGCAAACCACGGGAAGCTTGTCCAATGAAAAACAGCATCTTGGGGATCCCCATACGGGCCACCAAAAACTGTGGTGGAAATTAACACACAAAGATAATGCGTGTCAGTCAAAGTTGAGATTTATTTCATAGCTATGTGGAGAAGGGGAAAAAAACTGCACAGCCACAGTAAAAAGAAATCCTTTTCCTCTCTGTCTGTGTCTCTCACAGAGAGAGACAGAAACTTCTATAGACAGTTCAAAACAAAGGAGATAAGAAGAAGTTGGTAGCTTTCCAGTCTGGTAGCTGTAGTTAGCTCTCAGCTCCAGGCAGACTGTGCTCAAAGTTAGCTCCTTATCAAGAGTAAGCTTCTGTAAGCAATTCCTAAAACTTAAAATGCAAGCAGCTCTTATTAGGGTAGAGGCCTAGCAATCTTGGAGCAGAGACCAGAAGCCTAATACAATGAGAAAAATCTTTTAGGTTTTGCCCCTGTACCAGATTCATCCTCCACAGTTGAGATGGAAGGTGAAGGAAGTAGTGGTGTTGGTGGGAGGAAAAGAAAAATGAAGCTGAGGAAGGTCAAGGTGGAGGAGGAAGAAGTGGAGGCCCAGTCTGGATCATCTGGTGAGGTAGTGGAGGTCAGCTCCTCACCAGAGGAGGAAGAGGGCAGAGGAGGTGACACTGCTGCCAGGTTTGTAAATAATTATTTTTGTTTATTGTTCCATATAACTTTGAGGACAGGAAGAATACTATCCTTTAGAGTGAGCTCACTAGCGTGTGGGTGGGTGGGTGGTGGGCAGTGAGGCACAAACAGTGGGCATCAGCGGGTGGCAGCAGATGGGCAGGATTTGCAAGTGTCTTATTTCTGGGTCTGCCGGGGGGGGTCTTCCAGCAGTCAGGCACGAGCCGCAGCACCCACACAGACACGTGCCAGCCAGGTTCTCAACTTGCCAACACTAGCACCCCCAAAAAGGGCAGGATTTTCACGTGTCTTATTTCTGGGTCTGCCACAGAGAGAGGGGGGAGTGGGTTATTCCAGCAGCAGCATCCAGAGTCTCAAATTGCAGACACTACAGCACCACAGGTGGTGGTGGTGTATGTGGGTGAAAGGGAAATAGGTGAGTAGGCAGCACTGCAACACCATCCATCCACTTGGTGTGGGAGAATGGGTATTGGTCTGGGAAGGACTAGAGGCATCACCATGAATGCATGATATTATGTAGGGTTTTTTGTATTCCTGTTTCAGAGAGGGTGATGATGAGGACGCCGCTACTCACAGCACATCAAGGCGGACCTATCAGGGCCTAACCAGGCCAATGAGGTCCACGGTATGGAAGTATTTCCATACCCCCAAAGGCGGATTCATAGAATGCAAGGTAAGGCATGGGGGCTGGAACAACAGGGAATGGATTGCCCTATGACCTGTTAGAAATTCCCTCGCAGAGAGAGAGATTGACTAGCCACCCACTTGTGGAGACAGAATGCAGGCAGGGCTTGATAGACCATTGGTCTGACACAGTATGGCACTTCTTATGTTCCTATATTTTGATGTTCTTTAGATCTGTGACAAAAAAATAAAACGGGGGATGCAGGAGACCACGTCAGAGCTGATTTTCCATGTGGAGACTGTCCACCTCATAGAGGTCACACGGAATGTTTCTTGGGCTGGAAGGTACAGGGACTCCATGGAGGAACATCACACTAAGGAAGTAGGGTAGGCACAGCAGAAGCGCTGCCATCACAGCCCTTCCCCCTCCACTGAGGAGTTTCCACCCCCCAATGAAGAGACCCACAAGGCAAGGGCATTTCGGGCTGAACTTGTGAGGCCCACAAAAAAATATATGGCCGGGTTTAGGGTCCACGCCTACAATATGGAGGACAGGCTTGTGGAGCACTTTGAGGTGCTCCAAGTAAGGGAGTGCCAGGCAGAGGCGTACCATAAGTACATCCTCACAGAGAAGGATGCCCTCGACCTGTTCCGCCAGTCCCTTGTCACATGGAAGACGTCCATGGAGGGGGCCCTGGACTTTGCCAGGCAACGTGGGGTCGAGGTGGATGAGATGCCCACCCCTTGGTCCGGCGCACCACTGTACAGGCCCATGGACCCCTAATTTATTTTCCTTTCTTTTTATATTAATGTTTGTTTCTTAAAATGTTTTCCAAAGTTGTAATGTTGTTTACAGAATTTTTATAAAAGTTACATTTGTTACCAACTGAGTTTGACCTTTCCAATCTTTTATCCCTCTGTGCTGCTTCTGGCAGGTGGCAGAATCTCATTGTTTATACAGCTTGTCAGATTCCTACGTGACAGCAGCAGCACATGGAGCGTATTAGTCCCAAAATGTGCCATCAGGGTCTAAACTTGCAGACAGCCCCCCAGGAGGGGCAGGGCTTGTGTCTGTGTGGGTGTGCCACAGAGAGAGAGAGAGAGAGAGAGAGAGAGAGAGAGAGAGAGAGAGAGGCTGTGGCAGTCTGGCAGAGGCATAAGCGGGCATCAGCAGGTGCATTTCCTGCTCTCATAAATAGATTGCCGCATGGGGTGAAACTTTGGGAAGCTAATTTGTGATATGTAATACTAGATTACATTTGTCGGTTTGTCCCTTTGAAGTCCTCAAGTGGAGAGGTGTGTTCAGCTTGTAGAAAGATCACCCTGGGGGGGGCAGACTTTCAGACAGTGCCCCAGGTAGGGCAGCCAGCCAGGGATATCATATTTCCTGTAGGGGGTGCCAGAAAGAGAGGCTCTTTGGCAGTGGGTGGCGGGTGCTGATTGTCAGAGGGGCTCTTTCAGAAGCGTCAGCAGGAATCCACGGGTGGGTGCAGAGGAGTAAGCAGGTGGGGGGGCAGGCCGGCGGATGCCAGTCAGGCATGAGCAGCAGCAGCAGCACCCAGATGATGGTTCTTTGGACTTGAGTGACTGCTTCTGCATGCAGTGGAATGACAATCCCCTTGACTGGGATGATGGCCCCAAAACCCTGATGTTGGGTCCTGAGACTGGAGTGCCAGTTTAATGGATGCAGTGGACAGACAGCCCACCATGACTGGAATGTAGGCCCCAGAACCCTGGTGGTGGATCCTGGGGCTGGAGTGGCTGCTTCTTGATGCAGTGGAATGACAGCTCCCTGTGAGCAGAATGATGGCCCCAGAACCATGATGGTGGGTCCTGGGGCTAGAGTGGCAGCTTCTGGATGTGGTGAATGGACAGCCCTCCCTGCCTGGAATGTTGGTCCCAGAACCCTGATGGTGGGTCCTGGGGCTGTAGTGGTTGCTTCTTGATGCAGTGGAATGACAGCCCATGGGAGTTGAATGATGTCCCTAGAATTAGTGCTTGATTTTCCACACTTCATTCAGTCATGCAATAGGTGGTAGCAGGTACAGGGACGCACACAGGAAGGCACATAATTATGTTGTGTGTTATTTCCATCTTATTCTGGTACGTTTGCTGCTGGATGTGGGCATTGAGAATGAGCACAGATGAGATCTCTTGCTGGTTCTGGCAGGTGGCAACTTGAGCTGGATACACCTCTCCCTCTCCACCCCCAAATCTCTCATTGAGGGAGAGAGAGGGGGAGCATGGTTGGGATCATGTCTGTCGCTCATTCTAGCAGTGGGAATATTTTCTCTCTCTCTCGCCATGTGCAACAGGTTGCTACCTCATAAAAAGGGTTCTTTGCATTGGCTCTCATCATTCTCACCACATCACCCTGCATTCCATCCCCGCATGGTCTTGTCTTATATACCTAAAAAGGGTTTGATGGAACTGTCACTCTGAAAGGGAGAGTGATTCTTAGCCTAGAGAAGAACTCGAGGCCATCAGGACAGGCATGCCATGGTGGTGGGCAGCTGCTTGGGCATGAGCAGGAGGATGCTACCTCAAAAAGAAAAGGTGGAATGACAGCTTCCTGTGAGCGGAATGACATCCCCAGAACCCTGGTGGTGAGTTCTGGGACTAGAGTGGCAGCTTCTTGATGATGTGGATGGACAGGCCTCCCTGCCTGGAATGTAGGCCCCAGTACCCTGATGGTGGGTCCCCGGGCTGGAGTGGCTGCTTCTTGATGCAGTGGAATGACAGCTCCCTGTGAGCAGAATGAGGACCCCAGAACCCTGATGGTGGGTCCTGGGGCTGCAGTGGGAGTGGGGTTAAGATCCCGGAATCTGGAGCGGTAGAGACACTGGAGTCACAGCCAGGAACTGTCCTCAGCATGAAGGCCGTGTGAGCCAGGATCTCCCATTCCACCCCATTGTTCACTCAGCTGCCACTGGGCGGAGCACTCATCCAAGCTATGGCCGTCTACAAGACTGTGGAGCAAATGGATGACATGCAGTACCAGCAGTAGCATCAGCAGCAGACACTGGATTGCCAGAGCATAGTAACTGCATCTGGCACCCCTGCTTGGCCAGGCATTGCAGGCTGGCTGGCATTGGTGGAGCAGCAGCAGAGACCTGGCCAGGGCTCAGTGCCTGACACTCCTGCTTGGCTGGGTGTTGCAGGCTGGGTGGCATGGGTGGAGCAGCGGCAGAGGCGTGTTGGCTGGCACCCCCACTTTGCCGGGCATTGCAGGCTTCAGTCGTACTCAACCAAACTCAAGAAGTTCTACTTCAAAGTGGTCAAGCCTTGCCCGGTGATGAATCCCGTGGACACCCAGTAGCAGACATTGGATTGCCCGGGCACAGAACCCATGGCAATGACAGCAGAGGCGGCATTGGCAGCAGCAGCAAACATTGGGTTGCCTGGGCACAGAATCCGTGGCACATATAGAAGAGGCGGTATTGGCAGCAGCAGCGGACATTGGATTGCCCAGGTACAGAACCCATGGCACTGACAACAGAGGCAGCATTGGCAGCAGCAGCGGATATTTAATTTTCCGGGCACAGACAGCAGAGGTGGCATTGGCAGCAGCAACAGACACTGGATTACCCGGGCACAGAACCCATAAAACGGTAGAGATGGCAGTAGCAGGATTTGCTTGTGCACAGCACCCATGGAGCCAGGATGGTAGGATTTTCCAGGGAAAAGCTCCCATACAGCAGCAGACAGCAGCAGCAGGAATGCGTGGGCACATTTAGATTTGCCAGGGCAGAGCACCCTTGGACCAGTGGACAGCAGCAGAGGGATTACAAGGCCAGAGGGGCACATCACACAGGGTTGCTAGGGCAGGCAGACAGGCACCTTGGCAGGAGAGGCAGGCAGGCTGAGACAGAGTTCGAGCTTTGCATCCTGGGTGGGCAGACAGGTAGCGTGGCATGAACAGAAGGAAGACAGACTGAGGCAGATTTTGATCTTAGCCACCTGGGCAGGTGGGCAGGCAGGCAGAATGGCAGGAACATGTTCAGGCAGAATGAGGCGGGTTTCGAGCTTGGCAACCTGGGTGGGCAGACCGGCAACATAGCATAAACAGAAGGCAGGCAGACTGAGGCAGACTTTGATCTAGGCCACCTGGGCAGGGGGGGGGGCAGACAGGCAGCATAGCATGAGCATGGGCAGGAAGACTGAGGAAGGCTTTACTCCAGTGCACTCAGTGGGCCATAAAGGACTAAACAAGTGGAGAAGGAAATGGAATCACACCGCTGGTGATTTGATTCATATATGGTCATCAGTGTGGCATTAACAAGCTGACGTGGTGTGAGTCCTGGAAGGACCAGGCCACTTGGGCGGGGGGGAAGGGCAGACAGGCAGCATAGCATGAGCATGGGCAGGCAGACTGAGGAAGGCTTTGATCTAGGCAACCTGGGCCGGTGGGCAGGCAGCATGGCATGAGCAGAAAGCCGGCAGAATCAGGCAGAGTTTGAGCTTTGCAACCTCGGTGGTCAGACAGGCAGCGTGGCATGAGAGGCAGTAGGGAAGGAAGGCTGCAGTCCTGAAATTCAAATATTGCCATTTTTTAAACAACAAAATGTCCATTTAATCCAAACGCTATTTTCTCTATTGATAACGTGTTGCACTGGAATGTTTTCTCCTTGCACTAATAACAGTTCTCTTATGGTGCCAAGGACATGGGAGCTTGAAAGTGGTGAAAATCAGAGAGCTTCAAATTGCAGAGGCAGCCAAGGAGCAAGGATAGACGCGAGGAGGAAAACAGGCTTATCATGAAGGCTGCAGTCCTGAAACTACTCACTTGTGAATAGTCCTATTGACGTCAATGGGACTACTCATAAGTAAGTGGTTTGAGACTTGTGGCCTAAGGGCATTACATATTTTTTAGCATAACACTTCACAATGGATGAGAGGACATGTTTCAGGCAGAAATAATAATTTCTTTAGATTGTTTTTAAACAATAAAATGAAAAACCTCTAGTAAAAATCACAAATTCAAGGCAGCTTTCCTTGAATGTCCTATTTGGTATAATTTACCTTGCATTGATGGTAATGTTAAGATGGCATTAATGAAATGCAGCAATCTAAAATGATGACGGAATGAAAACTATATCCCAGTCAACCATGTTTTTCAATATAACTGGGTCGATATACTACGTGTGCTTAAAACCAATATCCTAAACCAATTAAGACAACTACCTAATTTGTGTTTTAGAATTAGGTAGTGCTGCTAAAATCATCTTGTATGCAAATCAGTCAAGCAGCCCTTACTCTGAGGTCCTCATTTTTAGTGTCATGCATGTCATTAATTAAGTATATCTGCATAGATGATTTACCTCCAACCCATAAAATGGAGTCAATATAATTTTTTATTGCTTATATTTAAAGATTTTATAGGAAAGCTATGTTGCTTATATTTAAAGATTTAAAATAAAGTGGGGGGGGGAGGAGAACGGAAGGCTAATTGCTGTTGGCTTTACTCCAGTGCACTCAGTGGGCCATAAAGGACTAAACAAGTGGAGAAGGAAATGGAATCACACCGCTGGTGATTTGATTAATATATGGTCATCAGTGTGGCATTAAAAGCTGACGTGGTGTGAGTCCTGGCAGGCTAGGCCACCTGGGGGGGGCAGACAGGCAGCATAGCATGAGCATGGGCAGGCAGACTGAGGAAGGCTTTGATCTAGGCAACCTGGGCCGGCGGGCAGGCAGCGTGGCATGAGCAGAATGCCGGTAGAATCAGGCAGAGTTTGAGCTTTGCAACCTCGGTGGTCAGACAGGCAACGGGCATGAGAGTCAGTAGGGAAGGAAGTCTGGGACCTTGGCAGGACACACAGATATGCTGGCAAAGGCAGTGCAGTGCACGCGCGCGCGCGAGAGAGAGCCAGTCACATAGGTGGGCTGAGATCGTCTAGTCAGAGGCCAGCTGGAAGGCCGACAGTTTTCCAATGCCACCCTGTATCATGAAGCTGAGCCAAGGCCGTCTAGCATGAGAGAGACAGAGAGGCAGAGCAGGCGCCGGGCATTGGGAGGGAGGCACAGCACCTCAGCAGCAGCCCAGATTGAGGAGGAACCCCGTCCCAAGACTTCTCCTGGCATGGGATGGCATGTGCCACTGCCCCATCAATCCGTGTCCAGGGGCATCTCGGAGAATCCAAGCAGCTGAAGTTTCACCTTTATAAAAAGCTCCACATACTTGGCCCTCAGTCTCAGGCGGTGCTGCGAGCAAATGTCCTCCACCATGGAGAACACTCGCTCGTTGCGGACACTGGTTGGTGGGCAGGACAAGAGACCCTTGGCCACTTTCGACAGGGATGGTCACACGTTGGTCTTGCCAGCCCAGTAGGTCAAGGGATCGCTGCTGCGTTTGATGCATGGCTCCTCCTCCAGGTAGGTCTTCACTGCTACTGGAGACCTTCACGGTCTGGGTCCTTCATACCTCAGGGACCGCCTCACCCTCCACGTCCCAGAGCAGCTCATTCGGTCTGCCGGGGGTGCCTTCTTGGAGGTCCCCCTGGTTAAGCGGGGGCCACAATGGAGAGGGCATTCTCAGTGGCCAGGCTGTGCCTTTGGAATTCCCTCCCAGAGGAAGCTCGCCTGGCCCCAAGACTTTTGACATTCAGGTGGGCTTGTAAAACCTGGCTGTTCACCCAGGCCTTTGGGGAATAGCAAGGGAAGGTGGGTTAGTGTTTTAATGCCTCCCTACCTTTTATTTTATCTTCCCAATCCTATTTATATTGTTGTGTTGTAATGTTTTTTTAAAAACAAAAAATGTTGTTTTTATTATTTTGTTATTCTTGTACGTCGCCCCGGGATGCTGTAGGCATGGGGGTCAACTAAGAAATGTTTAAAAATAAATACATAAATCAATTCTGAGGCGCCGTAGTACTCCCTCTGGTAATTCTGCCTGGGCACAACCTCCACCAGTGCCCTCACCCACACTGCTTGCCGTGCTGACCCCATGCTCCCCAGAGTGGCCTGCACATAGGAGCTGCTGCTGCTGGCAATAAGGGTGCTTCTGCTGCTCAGCCTGCTGCTGGTGCTGCTACCACTAGGGCTGGGGACAGGGATGGAGCCCGCCGGCTAAAAGGAGTGACAGCTCCCACTCCCACTCCCACCATCCCCAGGGCGTCCTGTTGCTGTTGCTGCAGCACACTCTCCAGAGCTCGCTCTCCCTGCCGGACCCTCTCCACCACGTCAGCCTTCCAGTGGCCATAGAGGGATGTCTGGCGTGCCATGTTTCCCTTGACCCTGGGGTCCAGCATGGTTGCCAACACGTACTCTGCCTGCCGCAGGAGCTCGTCAAAATGCAGCTTCAGCCCTGTCTTCAGCTGCTGCACCAGGACAACCACTTCATCAGCCAGCTTCCTGCCCTGAGGGCCAAAATCCCGCCCCTGGAGATTTTCCTCCAGCCTCCTGAAGAGACTCTGGAACAGAGGGGTCACCTGACTGATGGTGGCCGTGGAGGAGCTGATGGTCTCTGTCACGGTTAGGAACGGTCTCAAAACAAAGACCATATGAGCCAGGATATCCCATTCTGCCCCATTGTAGCCTGGAGGTGCCGCGCTGTCCATCATCAGTTGCACCTGATGCAAGGCGGCTTTCTGCTCGAGAAGCCGCTCAAGCATCAGGAAGGTCGAATTCCACCAGGTGGACACATCCTGCACCAGCTGGTGCACTAGGGAGCCTTGCTCAGCCTGCTTCGCCCGGAGGAGGTTGCTGTCCTTCACGCTCCAGTTGAAGAAACCAGCCAGCTTCCTCACCCGCTCAATCAGGGAGCTAAGGGTGCCGGTCCCAATCCCCTTCTCCCCCAAGCTCAGAGCGCGCACACCCTGACCACGAGGTGAAGGGTGTGTGCGATGCAAGAGAAACTAGTGAAGCCCCCATCGCGGACTGCCCTCAATATGTTGGATGTCTTATCGGTGACCACAACCCCTTGGTGAAGGCCGCACCAGGCGTGACCCACTCCCTCACCATGGTGGTCAGGTCTGCGTCGAGCAGTGTGTGAGCCATCTATTACTTCTGCCTGAAGCAGGCCCACCTATACCCTGATTTGGAACCCCTCCAGTCACTGCCAAATGATGCCTCTGGGTCCTGCTACCAGTGCGCTGTCACTGCCAGGTAGGCTTGCTGGCATCCCTGCTCGACCACAGGTCTGTGGTGAAGTGGACGGTGCCACCTCCAGTCCCTGTCAGCTTCTCCCTCACCCACTCCTTTAAAGCTGGGTACAAGACTGGCACCACCTGCCGACTCAGGGTGGTGTATGAGGGCAGCTTAAACTGGGGGGTCAAGAAGCCAATCAGGCGCCTAAAACCCATGTCCCCAACCACTGAGAAGGGCTTCCCATCCAGAACTATCATTTCACCCAACATGCGTGTGACTTTCACTTGAAAGCCACGCCACCCTCCATGTCCTGCAGCTCCAGATGGACTTGGCAGCTGCCCCCACCCCAGCTCCTCCATAGTGGACTGACACTGCTGCTGCTGCTCCCCCTAGTAGCGATACTGCTCCTTCTGCTAGAGGCAGGACGCTTGCCCACTGATGGAGGCGGACGACTGGCTGCTGCAGTCGGGAACCCGCTGGCGTCCACTGCCGCTGCCTGCCTCCCGCTTAGCAGCCCAGCGCTGTGGAATCCCTTCAGGTGCCTCGCCATGGCAGTTGTGCCAAAGTTGGTGAGCACCTGCCCACACTTCATCACCTTCTGGCACAAAGTGCACTGGACCTCCCTTGGATCATCCACCCGCACCAACTTAAAATGTGCCCAGATGGAGGATTTTTTGCCCCCTCCTGCCTTCTGGCCCACACCGGGTGGCACACTGCTGCCAATGCTGCTGGGAGGGGCAGAACATGGTGGCAGTTCTTGGAGGGACAGCCATCGCCTCAGCTCCAGACATCTCCGCCATGGGACTAGTATCTGCCTCGCTGTCCCCAATCTGAGCGATGTCCCGTGAAGGGGAGTGCTGGGACCCTGAGACTGATGGACTTCCCACCACGCTGCTGCCACTCTCCCTGTGCCCCCTATAACTGCTGCTGCTGCTGCTGCTGCTCTTCCTCCTTTCCCTGCTACCATTGCCCGGGGATCGGGCCGTTCCTCTAGCAGTCTGTGTGGGATCCACCAGCCTTGGACTGCTGGGGATCGCCTCAATAATGGGGGACGATGGTGGCCCATGGTGAACTTCGGACCCTGCCCCTGAAGCATCTGCACCTGCATCCGCAGCAGAGACAGCCGCAGCCTCCTGGAGTGCAGGCTTTCCAGTGCCCTGCGTGGCAGTGGAGGATGCTGACAGGAGGCGCTGTCAAACTGCCCCTGTAGTGCCACTGCTGGGAGCCTCGGAAGTCTGACTGCGAAAATCAGGCCTGTGGAGTTAGGGGTGTGGTGATGGGCTTGGGCTGCTGTCTGCTGCCACTCTGCTGGCACGGCCCCTACCCCAACTACATCTCCCACGTGCAACATTGCCCGCCTTACGGGCAACATACCAGTCTCTCCTGCTTCCCTTCTCCTTTTTTCCTTCCCAAATTTTGCAGAGGAAGATTATATATATTTATTTATTTATTCAAAATTTGAATATTATATATATCTACTACTACACTAACTCTAACTGATATTAAGTGCTCTTCTAAAATCTATGGAACTAAATGGAATATTATATCTACAAAGGCCTAGTCCTACAAACACACTATAAAATATTAAAACTGAATAACTACTACACACTTTCTATCTCTATAACTAAGATAACTCCTACAACTCTATATCTAAAGTAACTATCTAATATCTATCTATATATACACACACAGGGATTGGGGGGAGGGGACACAGACAGTTCACAACAAACAACACAGGGAGGGGTACAAAACTGAAATGAAAGCTAAATCAATCTAATCCTACTCTATATAAATCCAAAAACAGGGGAAGGGAATCAGGGATGGACTATATACAGGGAGGAGGGAAGGATTCAATGGAGGGTAAGAAGAAAGAACACAGAGAGGGGTAACAAATAAAAACACCACCTAAATCTATCTATTCTAATGTAACTAAATTAAACTATGGAGGTAAATGTGTGGAAATGGGTGAAATAGGAGGAGGATGACAATGGATTAGGAACACAAAGTGCTGGGAGAGGGAGACTTCTGAAAACATCTGCTGGCAGGATCAGTGACTAGCTCAGAAGGAATTGGAAGGCGGGGAAGGCAATTACTTTTGTTATTTGCTGCACCCACCTTAGTTACCACAAGCCCGATTGTCTCTGTGCAGCCCAGCCCCATGCCAATCACAGACTGCGAAGCCAGTGGTCTGAGAAAAAGGGGATGGTGAATGGGCAGGCTGGCTGCTACTCCACCCCTGGTGCCAGAAAGTCTGCTCCTCAGCTCCCCGCCCCCCCTGGACCTGCCAGTCACGTTTTTGCCGCCCGAACAAGACCGAACTCATCTGAATGATACCGAACTATTCGGTCATTTTCGAGTTCAGATCGAGTTCGATTTGGTCGCTTCGAGTTTGGTCCGAACACCGAACGGCCGAACTGTGTTTGCACATGCCTAATAATTTTAGGCTAAAATTTGTGGGGGATGCTGGATTCTCTTTGCTCAATGTAAGTCCTTCCCCATGATCCTGGAACTTCAGGAGGAGACGAAGCGGTGGCATTTGGGGGGAAATGTCCCCAGGTTGCCTACTATAATTATATCAAGCTCCACCCCTTTAATCCTCCTCTGCATTGCATGCACACATGGTGCTGAAACAGGTACCTGATTTTGTATCCCCAGAAACAAAATCTTTAAATTTCTGCCCTTCAGAGGGGGCATGATGAGGCGACAGCAAATATTGGGGATGGATAGTGACAACAGCAAACCAGGCAGTGGAGGCAACCTGCGGTCTAAGCCAGCTGGCCGAGTCACCACTAGGGATGTGCATTTCATTTGCATTTTCTGTTTTAACTCAAACAATATTTTGTAATTTCATTTAAGGTAAACAGAAACAAATGAAATTTTAAAAACAACAAAATTTTGATTTGAAACTTCATTTATGTTTTGTCTGACAGTGCCTGCTGTGAAGCTGTGTGAGGCAAGACAAACCATGTATCAATTCAAACCATGGGGAAGGGAAAGAGGGAAGGAATGTGGAGAGTATGATTGGCATCACTGCTTACCAATTGGAATCATTAAGACATTATGCAGCATACTGTATACACACACACACAGTGAGAGAGAGAGAGAGAGAGAGAGAGAGAGAATTCATGTGATGGGGTTTTGTTTGGTGCTGCCAGAACTTGGAATAGTCAGTCAGGGGATCGGGAGGTGTCAATCTGCTGCTTTGTCTAGCTGCTGCTAGCTTTAGAGCATCATTTGGCAGATCCTATTCCTCCTCCGTTTCAAAATCAGACTTATATATCCTCTCAAAACTATTCATTTTCACTTCAGAGTCCACCCACTGCCTGTCACATTGTCTCTCTTATGCCCGCCATTCACTTCTTTAATGGGGGAGGGGTGTCACTTAAGCATTAGAGCCTCCAATGAGAATGCCCACACACTGCTGCTGATGCTACCCACCTCAATGGGGGAGAGAGAGAGAGACTGAGCACTATGCCCACAGAAGGAGTCACCTAATGAATGGGACATTTCCCACTTGGGGATGGGAAAGGGTAAGAGAGCCAACTTAAAACTGCTATTTTGGCAAATTGAAGTGATGCAGGTGAATGTCCATTGAAATGAATGGAATAACCTTGCCCACTGAAATGAAGGGAAAATTAAATTTTAAACAAACAAAATAAAAAATTAAAAACAGAACAGCAAAAAGAATGAAACATAAACAAAATGAAAAAAGATATGTTCCCTCCTACACATCTCTAGTCACCACATGACAATTATGAACAACAATGTAATAAAACCCTCATTGACACATACATTCATGCTTCCTACACACACAGTAGTTCCTATCCAAATTGGTTTGCTTTTTTTTTCACCTCTTCTTTTCCACCACATTGGGGTGATCCCCTTCAGCCCACTGTGGAATTCTACTCCATTCAGCTCTTGTACCAAAACGTCTTGCTCTATTAGATTTAACATGGGTATGTGAATGTATTTGATTTAATCTGGGCAGAGAAAAGATACAGGGACTTATAGTTCAGGATATGTGGAGGCAGCAGTTTGGCACCATTGTGTATAAATCTTGGATTTCTAGATATATTCCTAGACTAGTAGATATTCTGAGCAGTTTCAACATAGCAGGGGCAGGCAAAATTTCCTACCACAATAAGGCCAAAGACCTGCATGTGGCGCTAGAACAATTTCTGGAATAGAGTATCTTCAAGTGCTGGTGGATTGAAAGCTTCACATTGCCACAAGAGGAACAGTGGTTCCACTAGCTGACAAGATGCTAAAAGAATTGTCCAACCCTTCTTGACCTCAAAGTAGCAGCTGCACCTAGTCAAAAAAATTTCAAATGAAAACAATTTCATTTCCATTTATATTTTAACTTTTAAACCCTGAAAGCAATCAAATCATTCAATCTATAAATATAGCATTAGGAAAAAATGTTATTTTTGGTAGGCAAAAACTGAGAGTGGGTTTTTACGTTTTTCAAAGGAAATTCAAATATTGCCATTTTTTAAACAACAAAATGTCCATTTAATCCAAACGCTATTTTCTCTATTGATAACGTGTTGCACTGGAATGTTTTCTCCTTGCACTAATAACAGTTCTCTTATGGTGCCAAGGACATGGGAGCTTGAAAGTGGTGAAAATCGGAGAGCTTCAAATTGCAGAGGCAGCCAAGGAGCAAGGATAGACGCGAGGAGGAAAACAGGCTTATCATGAAGGCTGCAGTCCTGAAACTACTCACTTGTGAATAGTCCTATTGACGTCAATGGGACTACTCATAAGTAAGTGGTTTGAGACTTGTGGCCTAAGGGCATTACATATTTTTTAGCATAACACTTCACAATGGATGAGAGGACATGTTTCAGGCAGAAATAATAATTTCTTTAGATTGTTTTTAAACAATAAAATGAAAAACCTCTAGTAAAAATCACAAATTCAAGGCAGCTTTCCTTGAATGTCCTATTTGGTATAATTTACCTTGCATTGATGGTAATGTTAAGATGGCATTAATGAAATGCAGCAATCTAAAATGATGACGGAATGAAAACTATATCCCAGTCAACCATGTTTTTCAATATAACTGGGTCGATATACTACGTGTGCTTAAAACCAATATCCTAAACCAATTAAGACAACTACCTAATTTGTGTTTTAGAATTAGGTAGTGCTGCTAAAATCATCTTGTATGCAAATCAGTCAAGCAGCCCTTACTCTGAGGTCCTCATTTTTAGTGTCATGCATGTCATTAATTAAGTATATCTGCATAGATGATTTACCTCCAACCCATAAAATGGAGTCAATATAATTTTTTATTGCTTATATTTAAAGATTTTATAGGAAAGCTATGTTGCTTATATTTAAAGATTGAAAATAAAGTGGTGGGGGGAGGAGAACGGAATGCTAATTGCTGTTGGCTTTACTCCAGCGCACTCAGTGGGCCATAAAAGACTAAACAAGTGGAGAAGGAAATGGAATCACACCGCTGGTGATTTGATTAATATATGGTCATCAGTGTGGCATTAACAAGCTGACGTGGTGTGAGTCCTGGCAGGACTGGGACCTGCAGTCACACTCCTCGCTCTGCGGATTAGCTCAAAGTGGTTTTATTCTTTATATACAGTCTCTTTACAATACTTCCAGAAATATGCAGTTCCTTGAGCCAGGCAGCAGCCCTCGAGCTTCTGCTTGTGGTACTCTGGTTCTCTGGGTCAGGCACACCCCTCACCAAACCAGTAGACCCCATCTGTCTCAGTAACCTCACCAACAATCCTCCCTGCACTGAGCTCTGCTCAGGCTTTTCTCTTGGGTTGGCTGGAGCCACGCCCTGTCACAACTGCTCTCTCCAATTAGGCGCAGACCTCCATTTTACTCAGTGCCTGTATTCCTGCTAGCTCTTCTTAAAGGGCCAACGCCACCCATGGACTTTGCCCGGTTACAGTTAGATTCTGCCATCTGATATTAAAGGAAGTATTATTGTACTAACTAGGGATGAAAATTTCGGTTTCGGATAAAAACAAAAGTACCCGAAAATGGCCATTTCAGATTAATCCGAAATTTCAATTCTTTTTTGGTTTCAGTACTATCAGATCTTTTGCATTGATTTTTGTACCAGATTTTTAACATTGCGGTTTGCCCCCATTGAAAAACCACAATGTTAAAAATCTGGTACAAAAATCAATGCGAAAGATCCGATACTACTGAAACCAAAAAAGAACTGAAATTCATGAGAACCAAAACCGAAATTGACCTAAACCAAAATTTTACTCAGAGTCCCATCCCTAGTAGTAACTAACCACTTAATCAGGAGATATTCATAGGTACAGGAGGGACATTTATCCTGCGACCCAGCCTGGGGAAGGGGCCTACATATTCTATCCTGTAGCAGCACGGACAGGCGAAGACTGAGTTGAGCAGAAGTGCTTGCAGCATGCAGTGTGATTCAAAGCCACCCCAGTGGGCAGCACAGAACATGTCAAGCACCAGCAGTGGGGGTGGCATGAGGCAGGCAACATCAAAACCTGGAACCTGCAGGTCTCAGGTGCACCAAGCAGAGGGATGGAGAAGAGCTGCAGTGTCAGGAGTGTCTCTGGAGTCAGAGAAGCAGAGTCACCGGACTTACCATATAAGCGGATAGTTTTCTGCAATAAGGACATTGAGGGAGGAAGGAGTGGAGGGGAGGGGAAGGACAGGGGAGAGGATGGTGACAGGGAGACCCAAGTCTATTCCTTACACCTTGGCCCATTCCAACCTAGCTGTTCTTCTGCACATAATACCCCCCTAATTCAGAAGTCCATTCCTATTCAAAGCATATTTTTATTTATTTATTTTATTTATTTATTTAAAATTTATATCCCTGCCCACAGGGCAGCCCGGGGCGGTGAACAACAATCAATAAAATATTTTTTTCAAAAACAATTCAAAAATACAATATGTGGGGAACCCACCCACCCCTCACCAAAAGACTGACGGAACAGCCAGGTCTTACATACACACTGAAATAGCAGGAGAGTGGGAGCCAGCTGAGCCTCCTCCAGGAGCGAATTCCACAGCACAGGGGCAGCCACCAAAAAAGATCTAACATCGGTGGCCACCCGCCTCACCTGGGGAACCTCCAAAAAGGCTCCCACGGACGAACACAAGGGTCACACGGGCACATGGGGAGTGAGACGGTCCTGCAGATAAGCAGGACCCAGGCCGTGAAGGGCTTTAAAGGTCAAAACCAGTACCTTGAACCTGGCCTGTTGCTTTATAGGCAGCCAGCGCAGAGCCAGAAGCACAGGTGTTATGTGCTCCCTGCGGCCCACCCCCGTGAGGAGACGGGATGCAGAATTCTGCACCAGCTGCAGCAGCCAGACCAACTTCTCAAGCAGACCCACAGAGAGCGCGTTGTAGTAAGTCTTGAGGTGCTGAAGGCATGGATGACAGTGGCGAGGTCAGAATCTGAGAGATACGGCCGAAGCCATCGGACAAGATGTAACTGCCAAAATGCACTCCCCATCACACCCACAACCTGAGATTCCAGGATGAGCTGCGAATCGAGGAGCACACCCAGACTCCGCACTTGAGAGACCATGGGAGGGCGAACCCCCCCCCCAACAAGAGGAGATTCAACCACCCCCAGGTCCCCCAAGCCCTCGCCCACCAACATCACCTCTGTCTTGTCAGGATTCAATTGCAGATGGCTTGGCCTCATCCAAGCCCCCATACCCGACAGGCACTGGGAAAATAAGGAGACTGCATGGCCTGGGTCGATGGAAAAGGAGAGGTAGAGCTGAGTGTCATCAGGATACTCAGCTGATGATTTGGGTCATCAGGATACTGATGACACTGCATGCCCTGAAACCCCCTCACGATCTCCCCTAATGGCTGCATATAGATGGGGGGACAGAATGGCACCCTGTGGAACTCCACATGTGAGATTCCTGGGTTGGAAGACGTACACTCCCCCAAGACCACCTGGTGAGTTCTCCTGGCCAGGAATGAACAAAATCAGTCCAAGACCATTCCACCAATTCCAGCACGGTCCCGCAGGCGAGTCACTAACACCACATGATCGACTGTGTTGAATGCAGCCAAAAGGTCTAGCAGGACCAATAAGGTCTGACAACCCTGGTCCAACGCCAAACGGAGATCATCAACCAAGGCCACCAATGCAGTCTCTGTACCATACCCAGGATGAAACCCAGACTGGGAGGAATCAAGAAAACTGGTGTGGTCCAGATGTTCCTGGATATGCCGTGCCACAGCCCATTCAATAACCTTCCCTAAAATAGGAAGGTTAGAGACCGTCCGATAACTGGCAGGAGCATCAGCATCAAGAGATGGTTTCTTGAGCAGGGGTCTAACCACATCCTCCTTTAGACAGTCAGGCACCCTGCCCTCCCGAAGGGAGGTACTAACCACCCCAGCCAGCAACGGCCGTAATGTCTCCTGGCTAGCTTTCACCAGCCAGGACAGGCATGGATCTTGCTCACCAGTAGTGGCATGAACAGATCCCAACAAGGACTCCGCATCAGCAGGCACCACCATCTGAAACTGATCCCACAAAACAGGACTGGATGGGGCATCCATAGCCCCAATATGATACTCTGCAATAACTGTGGTACCAAAATCGTGGTGAATGTGAGCGATCTTATCTACAAAGTACTCGATAAACTAGTCACAGAGGTCACTGGATTGCTCCAGATCCAGGTGGAGGCAGGCAGGACTAACCAAGCCTTTCACCACCTGGAAAAGCTCCACTGGATGTGACTTTGCAGATGCAATAAGAGCAGCAAAGAACTTCTTCTTTTCTGCCTGCACTGCCACAGCATAGACCTTTAAACTACTCTTATGCTGCGATCGATCATACTGGTCGCGAGTCCGGCGCCACCGTCACTCTAACTGCCTGCTCTCCAGTTCAAACACCGCAGGCCCTCAGTAAACCAAGGAGACCTGCGGGAGACTCGGGAGGGCAGCAGACACCTGGGAGCCACTCTGTCAATGGTCTCAGCCAACATGGTGTTCCAGAAGGCTACGAGATCATCGACAGAGTGGGTGTCAAGGTCCAGGGGAAACTCCCCCAGAGCATTCCGGAACCGATACGGTTCCATAAGTCTCCGGGGGCGGACCGATCCAATAGGTCCTGCACCCTGTCTGGGGCTAACATGCACCAGGATGCACGCCTTAAGGACGTAAGACCATGACAAAGGTTCTACCCCCTTAAATTCTACTAACTGACCCCCTGCCTCAAGGTCGGTGCAGAAAACCAAATCCAGGGTACATCCCTCCTCATGTGTGGGGCCACAGATGATTTGTGACAGGCCCATGGTTGTCATCGAGGCCATGAACTCATGCATCGCTCCTCCAAGATCGGTGTCAGTGTGAATATTAAAGTCCCCCAGGACCACTAATCTAGGGGTCCGGAGGATCACATCTTACACCAGGTAAGCAAGAGCATGTAGGGATGCTGCCGGGCAGTTGGGTGCATGGTACACCAGCAGCACCCCTAATCTGTCCCCAGCCAAATATAACACAAGATGGAGGCACTCAACACCTGGTGGAACCTGCACTGGATATCTCCTGAAAGACAATGAACCCTTGATAACAATGGCTACACCCCACCCCACCCCGTCCCTCCAGCCGAGGCTGATGCTGTACAGAGAACCCATCTGGAGCAAGATCTGTCAAGATAGGACCCGATTCATTATCCAGCCACTGGTCTCTGTAATACACACGAGGTCGGCGTCCCATTCCGGGATTGACTCCCAGATGGTAGAGGACTTATTGACAACCGACCTTGTGTTCTGCAACACCAGACCAAGGCTTGGGGTCTCCTGGGCCTCGACCCACAACCTACTCATGTGTGGGGTTGAGAGGGGAACGGGCACAAGGCACCACTCCCTCCTCACTGATGGAACACACCTCCCCATCGGACCATATCTCCCCTGACCCATAACAACCCCAATAGCTGCTGAACCCCTCCCCTCCTCATAGAACCCTGTTAGACACTAGGGATGGGCGAACAGATCGCGGTTCGGGTTCGGCTGTTTGGTTCGGTTGCGTTTGGTTCGTCCATTCGGTTCGTTCGTTCGTCCGTTCGTCCGTTCGGGAAGTGTTGTTATGTTTTTTGTTTTTTTTATATATTTTTGGGGGTTTTTTATTGGGTTTTCTTTTGTTCTTTATTTGGTTTTTTGGTTTTTATATGGGGTTTTCTTATTTTTTTAATCTAATATATATATCTGTCCACACTAAATCTAACCGCTATTAACTATTCTAAATGCTATGAAGTAAATGGATTATCTAATAAGTACACAGACCTACTCCTACAAACACTAAAACTAAATCACTAACGCT
>QEPC01005651.1:817973-833498 GCA_003113815.1 Sphenodon punctatus | reverse complement strand
TGAGTCTGTACAGTGCATAACACAAGGTTTCAGTTTATGGTTTAAGTTTCATTTCATTACAAAAGTGAAATGAAACTTAAAGCAATCTAAAAATCCTACTCAACACCTGCTGTTCAGGAACAGTGACTAGCTCAGAAGGTGTTGGGAAGTGGGGAGGCAGATAATTAGTTTTGTTTCTTGCAAGCCTCTCCACCCCTGGTGCCTGGAAGTCTGCTCCTCAGTGACTGACACCTCCCTGTAATGTTTGACCTTCCAGTGAACCTTTTTTTGCCACCTGAACTCATCCAAACGCGATCCGAACTGACCGAACTGTTCGGCCATTTCGCCGTTCGAGTTCGGTTTGTTCGGTTTGTTCGGGTTCGGGTTCGGGTTTGAGTTCGAGTTCGGTCGTCCAAACCGTTCGAGTTCGGGCCAACCTCTGAACTTCCGAACCGCATTTGCCCATCCCTATTAGACACCCACTTTCCATAGGCTTCCCCGACAGGCCAGCGAGAGGGACCCCACCCTGATCCCCGCTACCCACCTCTGCCAGCAGCGGGCAAACCTCCCCCCCAGAGGGTCACCTCTGCTCAAACCAGGGGTCCCCCTCCACACCACCCCGTCCTCCGTCTCCTGCCACCAGAGGGAGGTCAACAACCCCCACACCACACCCCAACCCCCCAAATCACATCCTCCAATATCACAATTTCCCCCACAATACACACAGGACCCCACCCCACTCCTCTGTCCATCAGTATCTTCACCCCCCCACTCCCACCCACATAGGGGGAGGGGGGTGAGGCAATGACCCAGCCTCTGTCACCATGCAGGTGTGCTCTGCCGAACAGGTATAATGTCCATGGTAGCCACCTCCGCTGCTTCCATCCGCTAGCAGCCCGCCAATGGCAATTTGCCCTTTGGCGGTGCCCTTCGGCCGCCACCCAGAGGGTGCCACCCTCAGGGGCAGCTCCCCTTTGTAAAAGATGGTTACCTGCAGGGGGAGGGACAGCAGAGTGGTTGGCAGAGTGGATGCAGGTGGGGAGGATTCCCAGGGCATTAGCCAGGGAGCCAACGCCCCACCCTCCTTCCCAGTCCTTATGCGCCCTCAGGGGCAGCTCCCCTTTGTAAAAGATATAAATGAATGTTTAACTTTGGAACACATTCTTAAGTCTCAGGGACTTGACTGAGCCTTAAATAGCGGCCTGCAACCCAATTCTAACAAGACACTGCTCCAATCAGAATCAAGCTGGAATAGGCACTCTGTCTGCCGGATCTCCTTGGAGTTGAGCCAAGTTCAGCAGCTGTGGGAGCACCCCTCCCCCATTCCCACTGGAGCACTGTTACATCATGGCAATCTGCAGAGGGTGTGGCCATGCTGAAAAGGGAAGGCATTTGACATGCCCCTTTTCTGCCATACCCCACCCCTTATGGGCTGTAACATCATGAGATGAGGGCACTTGGACACATCAGGCCCAAAATTCCAAGTGCATGAGGCCTGGGCTCAACTAAAGCTTAGGCTCAAATATATGGTCAAGCAGAACTCTAGTCATAAACATTGGCTTAAAGTTAATAATGTGCTTAAATTCTTTGTTAAAGTCAGTGTGAATTGTCAGTGTCAGAGTTGGAGGATCTGGACTAGAGCTGAAGTGAGTAGGTAGCTTCCTACTCATGAGTAACTGTTTTCAGTTTAAAACTAAATTTGCTTAAGTTACTAAATTTGTTTCCTATTGTTTTCAAGGAGAATCACTTTTCAGGTCTTCCATTCACGTAAATAGCAGTTTCGCACACTTTACTTCTCTGAGGTTGTTTTAAATGTGCATGAAATTCATAGGTTACAGCAATCTCTCGTGTTCACAAATACTCTCAGAATATGCACGGGTGCTGATCACATGTCTCCCCATCCGACATGGAAAAAAGTCACATGGTGCCTGTAAAGCTGCATTTTGGTGATGGCAATTGGAGCAAATGGCTGTTGAAGCAATTGGAGCATTCAGTTGTATTCAATTCAATTAGACTCAGTTGGATTTGATTAACTGGAGCATGTGAATAGTTTCAAAATGGGAACTGGAGCAAACATGATCTAGCATGAGTGGCGTTTAGATATTAATCTTCGTCTTTGGCACGAGTTGGAACGTGCATTCTGGAATCCTTGATATCTCCTGTCTTGTAACTGCTCTCCCTCTCCTCTGAGTGCTTTGAAGTCTTCTAGCACTGCATAGAGTGCAAAGGGTGGGTGTGGGTGTGAGAAAACTAATGCGCTCACATGAATGTCGTTTGCTTTCACATCCATTTTAGTTTCCTCTGTTACTAAAACAAATGTGGGCAAATTCATTTTAGTAATAGAAGTAACTAAAAAAAATTGCACAACCCTATCGTACTCATGGCAAGAGGCTGCAAGGGGCTGCTCTGGGTGGTGGGCAAAGCAGGAGGTGCGGGCGGGGGAGTTGAAGACAGGCTCTCTGATCTCTCTCCGGCTAGACACCATCATGTTGCAGACTAGGGCCTGGCTGGGAGCTTCTGGGAGGTGTAGTTCCAATCAGCTCTGCCTGCCATTTCCTAATATCCAGGAAGCTTTTAGAACTACACCTCCCAGAAGAACCCATCCGTCTTCAGCCTGCAGAGATAGTGCCTTGCTGGGGCCTTCTGGGTAGTTCTGAAACGCTCCTTGAGCTTTAGGAGATGACAGGCAGAGCTGATCGGATGACGTCTAGCCAGAGAGATCAAAGCTGGCCTACACCCACCCACCCTACCCGCAACTCTTGCTGTTCCCACCACTCAAAGCCCCCTTCCCCTCATGCCCCTGTGCTGCAAGTAGGAACTCCACCACCACTTTGGAGTCTGTTGCAAGGAGCCCTGTGAACTGCCCCCAGGGGCAGTGTTTATTTTAAACCCTTTCTGCATAAAATGAGGGCCTGTCAGGTGCGTTTCAGGCAATACACACTGCCCGACCCTGTTTATGTCAGGTTGAGCAGTGCAGCTTCAACGGGCACACCCATTTTCACAGGTGCCCATTTCAGCTCTAATCTGGCCCAAAATGTTATAAAAATTTAAGTGAAAACTTACCTATATGCAACCCATTACTTCATAGACTGCTTACTAAAGTAGGTTAAATGTATTTTATTTTTAAATGGCTTTGGAATTCCTGAATATAGGCTCTAAATGGACATTGGCTTCAGTTATTAAAACTGAGTCAAATTACTCTCCACTCATTTCATTGGAATTTTCACAGGGTGAATTGAGCCCATTGTTTTCAGTGGTGCTGTATTTACTACAAAGAAATTATGCGGATGAAAGAATGTACAGTAGAAATTAAAAGTGGTGGAATGGAAAAGCTGGCTGTCGGCTAAATGATATTGGAATAAAATTGAAATAAATGCATTGAAAAATATTTTCAAAGGCATTTAATGCAAAAATATGCTAACTTGAATTAAATCTGTTAGTTTGCCAGAGATTGCTTAATTTCTAGTGTACTGGATCAGTTTCATGTTCTTATCCTATGGTCAGCAATGTGTTATTTGTGTCCCTATGTGGTCAGTCCATAGAGGGTATGAATTTGTTACAGCCTAACTGCAGAATTTTGACTGCTTAGCTCAAATTTAGCCAGGACTTGATTTGTGTGTGGGAGGGGGGTGGGTGGTTACCAGGGCTCAGTCCTGGCTATTAAATTTAAGGGGGGAGGGCTTCTAGGCGTGTGCACCCAGAATTTGAAATGTGAATGGCCAGAGAAAGGCTGATATTGGCCATTCCCGGGTTAAAAGTAAAAACCAGAAGAACCCTGCATGGTTTATTTGGCTTTCATTAACTGTTTCTGTGCCCCATCCCCTGTGCTGGCCATCATATAGATTCAGTCACGACGAACTCCTGTGTTAGACTCAGCTGCGGAGAGGCAGGCTAGTCTAGTGGTTAGATGACTAACTGAAGACTAGGGTTCATTTCCCTGTTCTGTCAAGTTCTGGGTCAGGGGGCGTGGCTTGTGAGGCAGGTTTGGACCCTGGCAATTTGTTTTTTTTATAAATTAATCACTGAATTTAACAGCTTAAACTTTTGGCTCAGGAGACTCACAAACAGGGTTGCCACCTATGGGTGAAAATAGACATGATGCTAAGCACTCTTTAACCACCCTTGGTGGTTATTTATGCATGTTGCAGGGCTGCATAGGGCACCAATACAGCCCTGCAATATGCATAAATAACCACCAAGGGTGGTTAAAGGGTGCTTAGCGTCATGTCTGTTTTCACCCTATGTATCTTTTTCCAGGCCACTTATGAAAAATACATGTTGCGGGGCCTGCATTGGAACCTTTGGCACCAATGCAGGCCCTGCAACATGTATTTATTCATAAGTGGCCTGGAAAAAGATACATCGGTGGGAACCCTACCCACAGATCAGTTCACCGTTGTGCCAGGCAAAATGGTGACTGCACAAAATCAGTGACAGTACCAAGATCAATTCTACAAAAACATATTCACTTTACTGCATGTTAATTATATTGCATTTATTGTAGCTATATTAGATCAGAAGAACTCCCCCCTTAAACCCTTGAAATAACATGCAAGTTGTCTGATATATAAAACGCTGTTTGCATGCTCTAGAGTTTACCATGGGACAAAGGGTAGTTAGCCCCAAATGCTAGCCATTTGACTAAGTCCTTCATTTAATTTGTTTACAAAATATACGCAAACCCTCGTTCATTTAACAGAGGTACAAACTGCATGCAGACAACTAAACTTCTCTTGTAGAAATTTAAGTTACTGCAGTTGTTACCAAGATGCCTCTGTCTCTCTTGGACTCTAGTAGAACTTCCACATCCATGGTTTGCCCTCCCCACCCTCACCCCCAATTAGGAGGAACAGGGAAAAGTGAAAATCTCTCTCATCGTCACTCCATTCCAGAGAGCCAGGCCAAACTATTAACATGGACTGTGACTGCCCCAGGAAAGAAACAAGGCAACCTACATGTTTTTCACGGCACAGTGATGTGCTTGCTCCAGAGCAGCTATAGTTCACACCTGTGGTTCACCTGGTGTGTGTGCTACGTTGGACAAGTAAGACTACTTTCACATTATCTCAATAAGCCACTAGACTTGAGGATGCCTTACACTTTTCCCTGCCTTGTTCCTAATTCAAGTATTGGGCTTCACCAGGAATTATCCCAAGGGGGGTGGGTGACTGAATTATGAATTAATTAGGCAATTTGGCCACGGTCAGAGACACAAGAGGATGAGGCCTGAACAACTCAGTTTAGCTAATTTGAGACATAAGCCACAGGCTGACACAAATCAACTAGGCCCATGAGAATAAAAGTTGTAAAAATCACTCTCTAGCAGAAAATGTTTCTCCAAGGTCACAATAACAAATCCCAGACAGTCACTAACTTTGAGAACACAAAGGAGGCCTGAGAGAAAACAATGGGGGTTTGAAAGAAGGGAGTTATCCTCCCTTTACAACAAGGAACAACTCCCTAAAACTCCCTGAAAACCAAAATAGCTTGGGTGGCTATGCTCCAAGTAATAGAATAATGAATAGTCAGCTTGTTTTCTGCACCTGGAAGGTTCCAAAAAGGGACCCTGCAACATGAATTCTTAATAAATAAAGCTATAAAAGAAAATGTCCAGGCCCTTATCTCCTATCATTGGCGCTTGCGGCTACTAGCATTGCAGTAAGCCTGCGTGGGCCTTTGACCCTTACCGTTATTCCCAAAGATCCAGAGACTCCTGCCCAGCTATTTGCTGCGCCCCCTCCTCTTCTCCTCTGAAACCAGCTTGCATCTTGGACCGTCGCCTCTGACACGTAAGATATCCTAGGTTGGGTTACTGGTGTTCACAACTAGTAACACACACTGCCATGTCCAGATGTTAAGTGTCTGTTCAATAAAATTGAGTTGTATCCACGTACTTTGACTTGTTTATTGACAACCTTCGATCCCATTTGGGGTAAACTGAGGCACAGCAACCTCATTTATTTTCCTAACAACTGGGTGGGTGATCAGGGGTTAATGGAACAGCAGTCATCAGACCATATTGCACCAAACACTTGGTGAGGCAACCAAACCAACTTGATCAGCAGCTCAGCAGAGGGTATCCCTGGGGGATGGAGCCTTGGGGAGAGAGGACACAAGGGGCCCTGCATTTTATCTTTATTCTAGGCCCTGTGAATTCTAAGGTCAACCCTGCATACATATATATGTGGAATTCCTGTTCCCTGCTCCTCCATGGCCCACCCAAACGGAGATCTGCAGCAAGGATGAAATCTGAGAAGGGAGTGTTCCAGCCTTTGGGAGCAGCACTGAGGAGCCTGTGGGGTACTCCCTGCAGAAGGCTACTACCTTGGACATAGTGTCCACCCTGTCCTATGGATTGGCAGGGCTTATTTTTATCTTGAAACTCTCTAGCACAGAGCTACCAAGATAGGACCACATGACCTAGGAATTGAACATCCTTTTGTACAACTTCTTTGAGATGCAGAAGAAAATCAGAAAAGTTTTGGCCACCCAGGCAAAGGGTGGTTTGATACACATGATGTCATTTGGCTGCCATGAAAGTTTGTTCTGACTACTTTTACATCAAGGGCTTATAAGGAGCATGCTATTAACACTCATTGCCACACCAATACCTTTAGCTCCATGGTGTGGTCTTCTGGTTTTGGAGGCATTAAAGCAAAAGTGTGTTAGAGGCCTACAATACCCATCTTTTGCCTACGGCTGGAGTCAAACAGGTTAGGGAAATAAAATAAGTTTGTTTTCACTCTTAATTAAGACTGCTTGTCAAGTAGTTCATTTCAGTACATCACAGTCATGTTCTTGCAAGAACAGAAATATGATGGCATTGAATGATCAAAATTAAATGGATGGTTTCATACTCAATAGACCTCAATTAAAATATTAAAAGATTGCTGAAAACAGCTCTATTCCTCTCCCTCTGAAAAGGAAGGCTGTTTAATCAAAATAAAACCTTGTGCACACTGAAGTTGGGGGAGGAAAAATGATGACAGTATCGATCATAATATAGAATGAAAGAGAAGAGTCAATAAAAGTAACAGTAATGATAATAGAATAATTGTTTCCTTAACTTAGTCCTCTAGGCACTGAAAATACAGCAGCTGTGCCCAGATTCATTTTGCTAAAATGGCTAGATTTATTCATTTGAGTGAAACTATCACTCATAGTATGTTTTAAGTGTTTTTTCCACATGGTTGCATGACCTTATTCGTTTGTGGGAAAGTATCAATAGGAAATCGTGATAAGCTATTTTTGGTATTGTGCAAGCATGTGTGACATGGATGGGGAGGTCAAAAAGTGTCCTCCATTTTGTAATGAACACCCTTGTTATGAGCCTGGGAATGGAGTGTTCTAGGGATGGGTGAACGTGGTTCGAAAGTTCGGTGTTCGGCCCGAACTCGGCCTGTTCAGACGATCGAATTGAACTTCCTAACCGAACGCTCAAACTTCCAAACAGTTTGGAAAATTTCAGATGAGTTCGGGGGCGGGAAAAATTTGACTTTGGGCAGGAAAAAAGTGACTGGAAGGGGGAGGCAGCTGAGGAGCAGACTTCCTGGCACCAGGGGTGGTTTCAGGGCCAAAAATACCAATACCAACAAAAAATTGGTTTCGGTACTGATAGCACCTTTTTGAATGTTTGGCCGACTTCAGTCAAACCGAACTCCGCCGAACCAAACAGCCGAACCTGAACGACCGAATGTCTGAACATCCAAACGGCATTCTGTTCGCCCATCCCTAGAGTGTTCCCACTCCCTTGGAATTTGTCACTTGGTCAAAACTCTCAAGCCCTTCTTAAGGGTTTCTGCAAACACAATTGAGTAGAGAAGAGTAGTGAGGGGGCAGATGGAGTTTGGAGGACGGCTGAGCAAGAAGCAAGCTGGAATCTGGGGGGTAAGGGGGAGGGAGGCAGTTTCAGGTTACTCCCTAGAATGCTGGACTTGGGGGGGGGGGAGGTGGTCTGTCTGCCAGAAGGAGCATGTGCAGGAGTTGTTAGCTGTTTCCCTTCCACTCCTCCTCAACTTGTAAATCTTTAAATAAATGGACTTCTCTACATACCATAAGCCTCCAGTCTGTATCTCTCCTAAAAAGGGACACACAAACCACCCTGCTAACTTCCCGCTGCTCATGGAAGGAGATGAGATTTTTTTTAAAAAATCCTCCATTTAGTAGTGTAAACTCTCATTCCAAGTCAAAAACCTGGAGGTTGCCGTTCAAGAATGATTCCTGATTTCTGCAATTGTATCATCATTACTTAACACATGAGCTTCTTGTTCTTTGAGAGAAATAGTACATGGTAACAGGAACATAACCAAACTAAGATCTGCACACATCAATTGCAGAACTGTACCAAATAGTAAATTTATTATCCATGATTAATATGATAGTTTTGCAGTTATCTGGCCATTAACTGATTACCGCAATGGCATTTACGAACCAAATAACCAGATAATACTGTGTAGCAGGGGGTCTTCCCAGGGCCACACAGGGCACTGGGGTGCCTCTCGGGAATTAGCTCTATCCCCTTGCTATGCCTATTTAGTCCGAGCCTTGGCTGAAGTCCCCTTTTCTGGAAGGTGGTACCCTCTGTAGGACCCAGCCCAGACAATGTCCAAAAGGTATTAGTCCACAGTCCTTTATTAGACTCAGTATCCAGTGTACACAATCCCTGGGCTGCCGGATCAGTTGCCTTCACCCTGCAGAGCCAGGTCAGTCTCTCACAAGCTCAGGAGCAACACAGCATCAGCCCCCTCTTGTCCATCTAGCCATGCCTCAAAGCCCCAGGCTCACAGTAAGCCTTCCCCAGACAAGAGAATCTCTCTTGGGCATAGTCTCTCTCACTTGGCTGGGTCCCTCTGGTTCTTCAGCCTTCAGCACCTTGTAGAGCATAGAGTGAGAAGGGTCACCTTCAGGCTTCCTCCAGGGAGATGTTGCTCCTTCAGCTCCCAGGCAGAGACCGCCTTCCTCACTGCCTTCCAATCCCTTATGTAGAGAGTGGGCATGGTACACAGCACAGCACTACTACCCTTAAAGGACAAGTGTCCTGCCTACTCTGGCACCTTAGGGCCAAGCCTATGTTCTCACAAGCTGGCTCCTTGGCATGGGCTAGCTTCCCCCAGACCCATGCACATGTGCACAGTCCACTGGCTGGCACCCTCAGCCCCCTCTTAAAGGGAAAGCAGCCACACAGGACTGCTCCCTGATACATACTGTATCAGTAAACTGGTTTATCATGTTACTGACACCATATTACCATATTACGGTGTTACCACATTTTACCATTACTAGTCTGGAATAGGGGTGTGCAATTTGTTTTGTTTTTATTAGTTACTAAAACAAATGGAGCCCTATTTGTTTTAGTAACTAATGTTCTGAAAATGAATGAATAAGCAAACGACATTATGAATAAGCAAATTACATGAGTGCTGGTCAGACCTCCAGACCTCATCTGGAGTACTGTGTCCAGTAGGGATGAGTGAACAGAACCGAGTTTGGAAATTCAGTTCGAAAATTGAGTTGGTTTGGAAGTTCAGTTCGGAGAACTGAACTATTCGAGTTTGGTTTGAACTCCGAACTTCTGAACAGAGTCTGGAAATTCAAACCCCATTGAACTAAATGGAATATTATCTTATAGGGATGGGCGAACAGAACCGAGTTCGGAAATTCGATTCGGTTCAAAAATCGAGTTCGATTTGGAAGTTCAGTTCGGTCGACTGAACTGGTCGAGTTTGGTCCAGACTCCGAACTTCTGAACTGCGTTCGCCCATCCCTAGTGTCCAGTTCTGGGCACTACATTTTAAGAAGGACTTTGACAAATTGGAATGGGTTCAGAGGAAAGTGGTGACAGAGGATCAGGGGTCTGGAAACCAAGTTCTATGAGGAAAAGTTGAAGGAGCTGGGTATGTTTAGCCTGGAGAAGAGAAGACTAATGGGAGACATGATATTCGTCATCAAATATCCAAAGGGATGTCACATAGAAGATGGAACAGACTTGTTCTCGGTTGCTCTTGTGGGCAAGACTAGAACCAATGGGTTTAAATAACAAGAAAGCAGATTTCAGCTAAACATTAGGAAGAACTTAACAGTAAGAGCTGTTCAACAGTGGAATAGACTGCCTAGGGCAGTGGTGAGCTCTCCTTCACTGGAGGTTTTCCAACAGAGTCTGGATGGCCATCTGTCAGGGATGCTGCAGCTGTGGATTCCTGCACTGAGAAGGGGGTTGGAAGAAGTGACCTCTGATGTACCTCCCAAATCTAAGGTTCTATAATTCTATGACATACATTTGTTTTCATTTTTTTTTCTTAAATAAATTATTATTTTTTAAAAGAAAAAAACTTGCACATGTGCAAAATGTCCACCGGGGCCATTCTGCACATCAGCACACTTTCCAAAAATGGTGCCGGCAGAATTTCTGCTATTTTGGAAAAGAGCAGCTAGTATCAATCAATCAATCAATCAATTTTATTCTGCGTAGCCAAAGGCCATTGCATAGAGGGTTATACCAAAGGTAAGTATACATTCTCAGGGTAACACATACATAAACAGTAAAACAATACATAAGAGACAATAAAGTGATACATTTAGAATAACAGAATAATATAATAAAAATATCAAAAGCACTTCCAGCTTTTATAATGGTGTCTCGGGCTAAATTACAGGGGAAAATACTCCAACTCTAAGCCCTCTATTACGGGATGCCTATTACCTCACCCTTCATAATCTCAGCACTCAGAAGGGAGGAATTTACCATCTCCTACCTTATTACAAATGATCCAGCTTCATCAGTTTGCCGAGCTAGGGTAGGCCCCAGTTTAGTATTGTATAGCTCAATACCAGGAATGGCCAACTTGCATTGGGCTTCAACGTGCTGCCCATATCTTATCTAAACCTGTCGCTGGTTACCTTAAGTCAGAGAGTCATCCGGTAGGGCTCTAAATTCCAAAAAAATCTTCCTACACACAGTAGGAAGACTGCAACATTCTTAATGTCCTGAAGGTTTGAGCCATCAAAAAGCCTGCCCAAATGTATAGGATCCGACCTGCCAGGAAACCTTCCTAGCAATGCCCCCAAGTATCTTTCCCTCGACCCATCATAAAGGTGGCAATGAAGAAAGATGTGAGCCACAGTCTCAGTGCCATTATTACCAAAGGGGCAAAGCCTTTCAGCAAAAGGGATGCCCTTGAATCATCCCTCCAACACCTGAGAGGGCAGGGCATTAACTCGGGCGTGGAATAATAATTGTTTAGCCCTCGCCGATACTCTAGCAGTTAGATATTCTGCCAGATACCCAGTTTCAGGTGCCCTTTCTAGATAGGCCCTAACATGGGGAGAGGCGTTAACTTTGCAAATCTTTAACTGGCGTGCAATGTCCGAGGCTCTAACCAATACCTCCTTTCTTACTGCCCCAGGAAGTTTGTGGAAAAGATATTCTTTAGATAATCCCATTTCATTAAGCTGTCCCTCTATTTTAGAGCCTCATGGACTCGTAAGGACGTCTTCACTGACCTCCTTTAATAAATCTGGGCACTGTTTAGAGAAGATTTGGCACCAGAATTTTAGTGCTTTCTCAAGGGCCACCTGATACCATCTTTTTTGAACCAGTTCAAGTCTTGCAATAACGTGTGGGGTGCCTTTTGGGTTTCCCAACAGGCCCATAAGGAACCGATCTTGGGTTGAATTGATCCTTTGTGTGGAAAAAGGGGCCCAAAGCTCTCCTCCATATAAAACTTGGGCTCTGACCTTACTGTTGTGGACCTGGACTGCTGACTTAAGTGCGCTCCTTCCTTGGCATGTGAAACATCCATATATAGAGCAAGAGGGGCCCTTGGCCGCTATAATTGCTCTTGCTATGTGCTCTCTCCAAGTGCCACTCTGATGGAATAAGAGTCAAAGGTATCGGAAAGATTTCACCTGCTGAAGCGGGTGGCCCTATATAACCCACTTATGGAGTTTCTTCCTCTTGAGCAGCTAGTATGTGCATGTGCAGACTAGCTTCCCTTTTCCGAAATAGCAGCAATGTGGGTGGGGTCATTTTGGAAAAGGCCACACATATGCAGAATAGCCCCAGTGGTCACTTTAATTTTAATATATAAATAAACCACTGCACATGTACAACTGTTTGTTCTGTGCATGCACATCCTTTTCCAAAATGGTGCCAACAACGTAGCCACAATTTTGGAAAAGGGCAGCCAGTCTGCACCTGCACAGTGGCCATTTAAAAGAAAGGGGTTCCTTCTCCACACCCCTAGTCTGGAGCCAGATCTGGTAACGGAGGGCCTTTTTACACAGACAGAGGTGGGTGGGGAGATGGGTGTTTTGCCACAGTGTGTGTGTGTGTGCCCATAAGCAAAAAATAAAATAAAAACAAATCCTTTCCTGTTTACTCTCAGACCGTTTTTACACAAACACCCCCCCACCCATCCCACTTGGTGTTCACATGGGCAAACACCTAGTGAGCACCCATCCCCCCCATTGCCGGCCATATACACGGATGCCCCCCCGTATACCCACCCAAACACCGAGCCGTGGGTGGGGGGCATCCATGTAAAAACGGCCTGAGAGTAAACAGGAAATAATCTGTTTTTATTTTATTTTTTGCTTATTCAAATTTATGTCACTCTTCCCATTATGAGCAAATAGTAAACAGTAATATGCTTAAATAGCAATGCAGTGAGTAAATTGCACACTGTGATATAATGCAGTAATGAGATAAATAGGTAAGCTGGTTAACTAGTTAATTTGACAAACAGTAAATGGATACCACTCGATGTTCGGTCCTTGCTGGAGCAGATTGGGTACCATGGATCCAGCTCGATACCAGATAACAATGGACAACCATTTGAGTTCTAATCAATTGTAAGTAGGTAGAAGTTACATTTCCTGCTAACACAGTATGTACAACAGATTTATTTCTTAATATGCCTTTCCTGGAGTGTTTTTCCTGTTCTTATAAAGAAGAAAAAAAGCTTCTTTAATAGCTTTAATAACCTACGCTTTCTTCCAAACCTGGCTATTAAAGAGTTTTTACTTTTTAAGTCCTTTCTGTCTCTGCTTCAGATAATAACTCAAATTCTTTTAAATTCTTCATTTTTGTTAAAGTTGATAAGTCCTATCTGTGGGGTTATAGAGCCATGGTTCTCCACAGGATTATTTGGAGTTCTTAACAGAGGGACTTCCATGATAGAAATATTAGACAAAAATGTCAAAGTCTACATTGACCTTGCCATGGCAACAAACCCAGCAATTAGACAGTAGCAACTACAAGGCGAGACTTGCCAATGGACATTTACACACAGTGCAGCTGAAGGAGTCACCTTTCAAGGCCGCAACAGACACTTGCCCTGGTGCCACTGCCCCATTGGCCATGCCCAAAGTCTGCCCCCACCACTTGCCCAAGGGGCCTATTAGTGATGGGGGCAGGGCAGGACCCATGGCCTGGCCACTGAGGAGTTGGGGAGCTATCACTGCCCCTTACATGCCCTTCTGATCAAGGGGATGTGGCTTTTCCCTGATTTCTGGAGTCCCACAGATTCATCTGGAGGAGCTTAGACATGCTCCTGCTTCTGTGCAGCATTCACTGCATCGTGGTCAGTATTTAACAGACCTTCTCAGCAAAGTAGCAAAATATTTGCACCACAATCATCTAGTGACTTATTATGGAGTAGTCCCTTTAATTTCAGTGGGACTACCCAAAGTAAATGGTTTGTGTGTTGTAGCCTTGTTTTGTGGTGGGGAGATCACACATACCTTTATGGGGGGTTTTCCCCCAAGGATATTATTTTGGTTGCACTTACAGCAGCCTCAGCTACACAGGTCACTCAAAAACTAAAATCAGTATTTGCAAAATATGGAGTTCCTGAAGTCTTCTTGATATAAAATAATGGACTTCAATTTCCTTCCTTCCTCTCTCTTTGCATGAGACCTTGATTTTGAACATCACACTAGTAGTTCACATTTCCCTCAGTACAACAAAAAGGTGACGAAATAGTACAAACTTTTACAAGTCTGCAAAATTATTGAACCAAACCACTGATTTGAACCAACCAATTATTGAACCATCTAAATCACTTCTGGTACTTTGGCCAATGCTGAGCACATAGAAACCACATTCAATAGAATTTTGAGGGGAAGAAGACTAAGGATGCTCGCCTGATGCACTAGTATAAGTTAGACCTCAATGACCCAACCTGAAAGAAGTAAGAACTTTGAAACAAGATGTTGTAATGAAAATTAGGCAGTAACAATTATTTGGTGCTTAGCTCAGAGGAAAAAGCACTGTCTTAGTGAGATCAGGAAAAAAAGGGTACAGCCAAATGAGACAGGCTGGGGAGGCTACCACAGGTAGCCTTACTCCTCCCTGAGCAAACGAGCCACGTGATGCAGTGGCTTGTGTGCCAAGGCCTGCCAGATGTTCCCCTTGCCATGGGGCAGGATGAGCAGCTGGCTGCTCTGCGATGCGTCCACAAAAAAATTCCAATGACACAACCTTATTCTGGGGTAAGGCTGCCCAGGGCATGGCAACTCATGTGACAGGGCATGTTTGCCTCACCATACAAAGTGCAACACAGCGGGGCCTTGAATGACAGAAGTTAGGGCCCATCATGCCATGGCATGACTGGGATCAGGTTTTCAGTCTGACCAGGGGAGGAAGGTGGGACGGGGACAGGTGGGCAACCACCAGGGGTGGTGCACATTTCAGGGCACCAGGGTCATAGCCCCTCCTGGCTTGATCCCCCCTGCACACTCTTCATGCTTTTAAAAAGAAAGAAAAAAAACAACAACCCATCACTTCAGTCCCAAAGGCACCAGGAAGGGGAGGGGGAGCCAGCAACCTGCTCCAGACTTGCTCGGACTCCTCCAGTTCAGCAATCAGCTGAGTGCACTGCTCAGTGTTGTTGTTGTTGTGCCTCCCTGGACACATGTGCAGGCAGGAGCTGAGGGGGTGGGGGCCAGTCCTTCCTGCTGAGTCTGCTGTAAGGAGTCCCTTAAGGGACAAAACTGTATAAAAGTGATTTGGGCAACTGGGTGTAGAGCCCATTCTGCCTGACTGGGGAAAAGCACTTGATTTTGCCACCCATGGGGGCCCTATGGGCTGTTTTGAAATACTCTGTTTGGACTGGACACTCAAACGCCCAGGCAGTGTGTGCCAGTGTGCACAGCTACTGCTGTTGAGGGCTCAGGCTGCCTGCTTGTACCCCACCTCCTAGGGTGGGGTTAAAAGAGAGCTCTCCTCATTGGCATGCTGGTGATCTGCACCATTTTGGTGGAGAGAGAGTGCTGGCTGGCCTGGCTTGTTTGTGACTTTGTTACCCCATGCTGCTGCTGGACCTGCAACAGAGACATCACCATTATTAGTTAGTTATTTTTAGTTATTTTTCTGGGACACACTGGTGAAAAAAGAGGCCTGGGGTGCTGGTTGGAGGGAGAGAATGAATGCTGCTTGGGGGTGGGGGGAATGGGTGCTGCTTGGGGGGGGAGAATGGGTGCTGCTTGGGGGGAGAGTGGAGTGTGCGTGGAGGGGGAGAGAATGGGGCTTCTGGGGGGCTGCTTGGG
>QEPC01005651.1:767607-786160 GCA_003113815.1 Sphenodon punctatus | reverse complement strand
CATTTAGAATAGTTAATAGCAGTTAGATTTAGTGTAGATATATATATATAATATTAGATTAAAAAAAACAACCCCATATAAAAACAAAAAAAACAAATAAAAAACAAAAGAAAACCATATAAAACCCAATAAAAAACAAAAAAAACATATAAAAAACAAAAAAACATCCATAACAACATTTCCCGAATGGCCGAATGGCTGAACCAAACAGCCGAATGGCCTAACTGAACGGCCTGTTCGGATGACCGAACCGAACAGCCGAACCCGAACTCAGCGAACTAACCGAACGGACGAACCAAACGCAGCCGAACCGAACGGACGAACCGAACGCAGCTGAACTGAACGGACGAACCCGAACCGTGATCTGTTCGCCCATCCCTACATGAAAACATTACCAGATTCAGTTCTTACTGACCCCCTAAATATCTGGTATATTCCTACTACTCGATGGAATATTCATTTTTTGATTCATTTGAAAATTCCTAGTATGGTTTATTTGACTAATTGGAATATTTTGAATATGGGTTTTTTAGTAGCTACTGGAACAAATATTGCTCATGCTCATATGAAACTACCATATACATATGTCTCCACAGATGTTTTTGGAAACATAACATACTTACATACTGAATGTCAAGATTTTGGATATTTGTTTTGCAAGCAAATTACACATATTTCCCCTTGTGAACTGAATCCACCTAATACTACTACTTGTCCTATTAGGATTCAATCAAGTAATATTTCATTTGTTTTTATTGATTCCCTTACAAATGGATCATATTTAATTCTTGCTGGACAATCTGAATGTAATATTCCAGCTTTGCAACCTTCTATCGTAACAGTGAATAGTACAGTCAATTATGGCAGACACAGGGCTGATGCGGCCATTAGGTGAACTAGGCAGCCGCCTAGGGCGCCAACTTGGTAGGGGCGCTATCCTGAGCCTGGGCCGCACACACCCACCTTCACCCACCTCTCGTCCTGACTCCCAAGTTGAAGTAAAAAGTTCCCGGATCCCATGGCCCCACCCCCCTGGGGGCCCCACCTACCTACCTCCTCCTATAATCTACTTCTGGACCTTCTAAGCTCTTCTCCGACAGGGTCTCAGGGTCCATGTGACCAGTGCCAGCCCCTTCTCTCTCCCTCCCGGAAGTTGCATAAAAGCAACTTCCGGGAGGGAGAGCGTACAGCGTGCCACACAGGCAACAGAGGAGAGGTGCCAGTGGACTTACCTGCATGCGGCTGAGGGGGCGTGGAGCGGAGCCTGAGGAGGAGCACTGGACTGACAGCCTCAGCCTGAGCACAGCAGCAGGCAATGGCAAGCAAGTGGCAGCGCAGTAGCGGACGAGGAGGAGGAGCGGCCTTGGCTTTGGGCGGCTGTGTGTGACTCGGCGACGGGCAGAGGAGAGCGGTCCGACTGGCGGCGGAGGACTGATGAGGAGCAGAGCAGCGGCAGCGGGCCAGCGTCGGAGTGAGAGTGGCGGTAAAGAGGAGTGGCAGCACTAGCAAAGGAAGCTGAGCAGCAGCGGAGGGAAACAGTGGCGGCAAGGAGCAGCGGGTGGCGGTGCGGCAGAAGCGGTCACCCAGAGAGGCGGAGGGAAGAGGTTGCAGAGCAGAGGAGGAGGGGGCTGGGGGCAGGCCCCATGTAAGTTCAACTCAGGGCCCAGGGGGGAGGGGAGACTTTAGGCCTAGGCTGGGTGATGGCGGCGGCAGGCTGAAGGGCCCGACAAGGCCTACTAGCCAGTGGCGTGGCTGGGACCTGGTGGTGTGGAGCCCAGAGAGGCCTAGCCTAGTGGGCTGGTGGCTTGGACTGGGTGGGTAAGGCCGGGTGGTGCAGCAGCGGGCTGCGGAGCCCAGCGAGGCGTACTAGGCCGGTGGCATGGCGGGGCCTGGTGGCGTGAGGCCTGGCATGGCAAGGCCTAGTCTAGTGGCCTGGGGCCTGGTTTTGGCTGGAGCCTGGGGCTGGATGTGGGGCCTGGAGGGTGTCTATCACTGGCCCCACTGTGTCCTCCCATCGCCCATATACCTCGGGGGGGCACAGCTGAAGTTTCGCCTAGGGCGCCCAATACCCTTGCACCAGCCCTGGGCAGACAGCTTTCTCCACCTCCTAATTTGAGATCAATGCATTCTCAGGTTACATTTTTTGTACTTCACTTTTCTTTGCAATTTCCATTATTAACTGGCATCATAGCAAAATTGCAAAGGTCAGAAATTACTCTCTTTAATATACATGATGCAATTGAAGATACCGTGCAGGAAGAGAAGCAAGTACTTCTAAGGCTTGATATCCATGAAGGAAATTTTCCTCTATGGCTCAATAGATTGACTACAGCTATATCTGCAGCCTGGCCTTCTTTAGCTAGCATGGCTCGTTCCATTGCTCATGCTGTTACTTCCCTAGGTAATTCAATTTTAGGAACGAGTTTACAAATTATTACCTACCTCAAACCTGTTTTTATTGCTATAGTGTTGATTGTACTATTAATCATAGTTTTAAAGATTTTTAGGTTCTTCTCTGAACTGCATCTGAAAAAAATATCATGACTTCTTAAAAGAGCTGTCCTATAGTGACATTTCTACTGAACTGTTGACTAGATACTGGAAAATCAGCCTGTATACTGGAATAGATGATATAATCAAGTCTGTCTCTTAATGAAATTAACAGTTTCTGTTGACTAGTCTCAAGATACGTGAATCTCAGGCAGGGCAGGAAAAGGCCTTGTTTGTTTGGAGTTTACTCATTGTTAATCCTACCTTGTGATAGCAACCTGTTTAGTATGTATCAACATGCTTCTTACTATGTATTTTGAGAAAAAACCCTCCCTGTCAGCAGTTTTGACCTGGTGTCATTTTTAGCTGACCTCCAAGCATCTCTCATTCTGTAAGAAGAGAGAGGAAAGATGGATTTTTCAGAAAATTCCTTTCCTGAAGCTTTTCTCATCTTTCATATGGCAGAATTGGGTAAAGGACTGGGTAATATGTTATATCCAATACGATGTATTGAGTCAACCATAGCAATAATACTTAGAGCATATGTTATATCTTATAGATGTTAAGATCTTTGAATTTGTAACAGAGCTGTTCTCTGAACAGAAATGTCTTTCTAAGTCATGTACTTTTAACTGACACTGTTTCTTTTGTACTATATCTTTATTTGAACTTAAGTAAGCTATTGCTTCATATTTTATAATATTCATAAGTCTCATAGCTTCATTTATATAAATGAATTGGTCTTTACTATACTTTGCTGAGCTGGCTGGCTTATTTGTAAACTCAAATTCCACATATTGGAAAAGAGCACCCTATATCCAGACCAGTTTATGTCAGGCCTGGACCACTAAGCGCAAATTCCTTTGGGGGAAACCGAGGCACAATGCCACAGATTGGCCCACTCGTTTAAAAGCACTGTTATTGATATTTTTTTCATATTCACAAATCACTAATTATATAATTACAAGACCCTTGTGAGGATATGAGCATGATGAGAATTTCCAAATTTATTATTTCTCTGAGTACTTTTAGATGGTTGCGTGGCTGGTCACTCCCAGAGATGCTCCAGGACTGCACCCCCACATCCAGCCCTGCCTGGGATGGGTTTAAATGGACTGGTGGGTTCCCTGGCTTGCAGTCTGCCTGAGCAGAACTCCCTCACCACACCATAGAGTTTTGGGCAGATTGCCTGATGCTCTAGACGGCCACCCGCAATTCTATGGCATTGCCCAGGGCAACAGCCAGACAGAAGCAAAACTGCAGTGTAGGTCTGCCAAGCAGATGGACCGCAGCTGTGTCTCGGGATGGTGCCTGCGTGTGACTGGCCTGTTCTACTGGCAATGCTCCTGGATGTTCCAGAGCACTGCAAGAGGGGCTGGAGCACAGCAGGAGGCACTGCTCCACTCCAACATCTGGCGGTGCTCCTGTAGACCAGGGATGGGGAACCTTTTCACTCCTGGGGGCCACTTTGAAAGCTTGCACAAGCTCCTAGGGCCACACAGAAGTTGGGGCTGGGGTGCTTAAGGGATGCACTCTAAGAGAGGAGGGCCCAAATCATGGATCTGGGCCATGGAACTGTCTCCCATCCTTGTTTGCATGACCTCATCTCTGCTCCCTTCCCTTGAGCTCAGTTTTTCAGTGATTGAAGGTAAGAACTGGATCCAAGGGCCAGATCCAGAAAGTGGAAATGGGCCACATAAAAACTTGCCATGGGCCACATTTGGCCCCCGGGCCTGAGGTTCCCCACCCCTGCTGTAGACAGATGGACCAAGCGGGGCTGGCATGGCTAGTCCCAAGGAAGCCCTTCTGTCTGTTTACATCCTTTGTGTTAGGAAGATTAATCTGGTTAACACAAATCTCCTAACTTTTCAAAGCTTTAATGGCTATTCGTTCAACCCTAAACTAAACTCCTTCCCAGATATTTCTTCTTTAGAAAGCAACTGAAAATTATAATATACTCCTCTCTTCAAAATGTTTCACTGATGTAACTCCTATACACATCAGGTTTATGTCAGAAGTGTGCTTTGAGGACTGGTTGGTTAATTTAATTTTTTCCCCCAGCTGTAAACATGGTGAGCTTGAGGCAATCAAATGGGTTTTTAGAAGGCATTATTGCCATAGGTTTAAGTGCATTATCAGCACAATATTTTTGCTGGCTTGAACCATGTTAATAAATCATCAGCACATTACTCTGAAGTTCATTTTTCAGATTCACAGAGAATGCAAATTTGGTCTCTGCCCAAAAACACTGGAGCTCTCCATCCTTTCAAAAAAAAAAATTATGAAGAGGGGTTTCTTTGCTTTAGATAAGATTCTAATATTACTTTTTCATCTAACAATTACCACTATAAGTATAAATTACTGCTGAAGCAAGGACCTCACAAGTTGTTGTGAGAATGCAAAAGATTCTTGCAGCCCCACACAAGATCTCATGAGATCTTACCGAGGTTTTTGAGAATCTTGCAAGATTCTCAAAAATCGCAAAGTGCACTTTGTGTATGTGAAAAATGACCACTGCATCCATTTCCGCACATGCATGGCTCCTGGTGGCCATTTTCCACGTGTGCAGAGTGGGGTTTTTTAGGGTTCTCGAGAATCTTGCAGTATTCTCGCTGCCCTTAAAGCACTCTGGGAATGTGCAAAATGGCCACCAGGGGCCGCACATGTGCAGAAATGCCCACAGCAGCCATTTTGTGCATGTGCAGTGCTGGGTTTTCGCCGCATGAATTTTGTTCTAGAATGGGTCAAAAATTGGCCATTTCTCAACCCATTTTCACAAATTTTGGGGAGAAGTCAATTCTCGCCGAGATTTAGCAAGAATGCGAGAGCGAGTTTCAGCCCCAGTATAAATAGAAAGACGAACTATTGTTTTTCTACTGTTTTGTTTTGCAAAGATCTTATGACATCTTTAGATGACCAAAATGCAATAAAATACCTATTAAGAGGAAAATACCTCTAGCTAAACTAAAAAGAAATTGCATTTTCTCTTTAAATGTATGAAGAGACTCAGCTTCCCTGAGATGCACAGTTCCAGATGGCAGGAACATAATATGAAAATGTTTCAAATGCTCATATTAAATCTTGTCTGTGTTTTTTTAACCTAGGTTTGTTTTTAGCTTTACTCCAAAACCCATTTAAGGAGTTTATGGCAAGCTTTCATTCACTTCAGTCAGCTGTGGATCAGGCCCTTAATCCAACTTTTTTTACTTTAGCAGGTGTTATAATATTGACAGGGTGGGAGTGGGATGTAAAAGCAAGTTGAGCAACCACCAATAGAAAAGAAGAACCTAGTATAACCCCCCTCTAGGGTTATTGGTGGACTAGCCGTTGTTTTATTTGGTAGATCTGTTTTCTACTGATAACAAGGATTTGGCTCCAATTCTCAGCTACGGCAATTTGCTTGCCTCTCACAGAGTAATTCTAACCACTAGATGGAAGATTTCAGTAATTGGTTTTGATCTGCTCTAATGCCTGGCCACCAACTTGCAATGAAGGATTGATTCTATATGTTGTGCTTTTAAAAAAAAAAAGAAGGAAAAAGGAAAGTGGACTGAGAGCAACTTCCAGGTGAAGCAAGCACAGCATTGCCCCTTATTCTGTACTTTCTAATGCCACCAAAGAACTGAGAGGGCAGGAATGAAACCTCCCTCCTGCACCCCTGCCATCCTATACAATGAAGTTGGAGATCCCCCACTAGGGATGGGCGAACAGAACTGAATTCGGAAGTTTGGTTCGGTTCAGTTCAGTTCGGAAATTTGGTTCGGTTCGGAAGTTCGGTTCAGTTGACCAAACTATTCGAGTTCGGTCCGAACTCCAAACTTCTGAACAAAGTTTGGAAATTCAAACCCCATTGAACTAAATGGAATATTATCTTTTAGGGATGGGCGTACAGAGCCAAGTTCGGAAGCTCGGTTCGAAAATCAAGTTCGGTTTGGAAGTTCAGTTCGGTCAACCGAACTGGTCGAGTTCGCTCCGAACTCCAAACTTCCGAACCGCGTTCACCCATCCCTATCCACAGGAAGGCACTGGGAACAGAGCTGTCTCCAGTAGGGAAAGTATGTTTCTAGAAGTGGTGCTAATAGGAAAAGGTTTTGGTGTCCCAGAGTGGGCAGACTTGTCACAAAAGGTCGCTGGCTCAGAGCTTGGGGCTGGAGCCACCAAGAAGATCACTGGAGATGTCATTGTGCACAGGGGAGCTGAAGAAGTTCTGACCAAACACGCCTTCTCATCTCCTCCATCAGCTGTTTGGTGGCAGGGGTGAGTGTGCTCCTCAGGGCCCCTCCAATAAGCAGTTTGGCAGCAGTTTCTCCTGGAGGGGGATGATCCTGTTGAATCCAGGAGTTCTGCCAATGTGGATGGCTCCTCAGCCTGCCCCAGGGCATGTCAGGTGTTGTGACAGTGGCCCACACAGTTGTCCCGCAGTGGGGTTGCACATTTGTACTTCTCTCCTCACCGGTCTAAAGTGTGGCGGCTGTGCTCACCCTCCCTGGGGCAGACAGGGGATCGAGCCAACCCTCCACCCTGTCACGTGTGGCTTTACTCATTATTTTCTATTAATGATTTAAATCATACCAAGTTTAGAATGTGATATGGAATAACAGCTATGCAAAATTGGGAGATTTTTTTTTTTTTTCCATTTTCCTGAATTTAGTAGTTAGCTAGCATTCTCCTCCTGCATTAGGGCTGGGTTACATAGTCAGGATAAAGCAGTTTTAAAACTGGCTATAGAAGGTTTGCCAGTATGGAGGAAGACTCACATATGGCTTAGTCCTGAATCTAATTCTAAATTAGGTCTGAAACAAGAAAGTTTGATTCTCACAATAGTCTTTCAAATATTGAGTACAATTGCATGGCCCTTTTCCAAAATGATGCTGGAAGCCTTTTTGGAAAAGTGCAACCGGTCTGTGCCTGGGTGGCTCCATTTGTGCATGTGCAAACTGGCTGCCCTTTTCCAAAACGATGGTAACTATACTGGTGCCATTTTGGAAAAGGGCCATGCATGAACAGAATGGCCCCTGCCACCATTTTGCACATGTGCGTGGATATTTTTTTCCCCTCAAGATGGGAACCCAGGCAATTCTCAGCTCCTTCTTGTTTGCAGTCACCAGGCTCCATTTTCTCTTCTACAGTGGTATCAGGGAGAATGTGTAGCACAGCATTTGGATCTATAAGTCCCTTTACACTGAGGTGATTCTTTCTGGGCTGACTGAATGCCTCTGATAGACCGATTACACTTGCAATGCAGAAAAAAGTAGCCAACCCATGATAGAGGTAGATATGGTTATTTGTGTCTAGATTAAATGAAAACCTAAGTGATGTGAGAACAATTGCAACAAACACAGATCCATAGAATCAAGTCAAACATGGGAACAGGCTGATATGAAAAACTTTTCAACCTTGAATCTTACATTTAACACAGCACTAGTCGATAGTTCCATTTATTTGCTCTTAAGAGAGTTCTTTTACATGCTGTTATAATCTCTGATTTAAAGGAAATTGCATACTGTTACAGAAGTTTTCTCAGTATCTGTAGCAGGAGTAGTGGTGGCATCTTGAGAGTGAATTAACATTTACTGAGAAAGGATGGGCAAATCTTAAAAAGTGCCATTTGTTTCAGATATTTCAAAATATCATGGAGGAAGGCTGGGAGACTTTGTCTGATGGTTGCATGTGAAAACGGATTCGCTATTGCATAGATGTTCAAATTGCTCCAGCAGAAGATATAAGAACTGAGGTTTGGAATAGTTCTATTTATTTTTCCAAATTAGTTATCTCACACTCATATTTATCCATAATAATAAGTTCTGATTTTAGATTATTATTATTTTTACTATTGTGGCTGAAGTTTCTGGAATTCATCAAATGAGAATAAAGATGCATAATTATAGACTTTATTGGTTATACCTACTCTATATTTTATTGGTCAAACATTCTTTATGTTAAGTCATATAACATTAAATAATCTCTCAGATTTATTGTCCAGAATGCACTGGGCTCTATGTAAAAGCAGAGATGGATTCTTGTTGACGTGACAGGTGGAGAGGTATAGCTTATTCTAAAAGCTGCATATAAACAATACATTTTTATAGCTCTGGTTCTCAAACTGAGCTGCAGGCCCCCCAGACTCCACATGGAAGGAATTCTTGGCGAGGGAGGGACTGAGATAGCAAACATTTAGCTATTTTCTGATTGAGTTATGTATTTATTTTTTATTTTAAAAATTTTGCTACCCCGCCGTCCTGCCACAGGCAGGAGGGGAGGCTTACCATTCATAAAACAAACATTAAAAAAGCAATTTAAAACAACTAAAAGGAGGACAAAAAGAAAAATACTCCCTACCCAACAACCCACATCCTCACCCATCCCCCCCGCCAAATGCCTAGCGGAACACCCAGGTCTTACAACTTCTCTGAAGAGAGGGGAGATTTGGGGCCAACCAGGCCTGTACCGGAAGGGATTTCCACAGCCATGGTGTGGCCACCGAGGACACCCTCCCCTGTGTGGCCCCCTGGAAGACTCAGGGGACCTCGAGCAGGGCGCCCAAAGATGACCTCAGGCGTCGGTCCAACACCCAGGGAGTGAGGTGGTCCCGCAGATAGGTAGGGCCTAGGCCATTTAGGGCTTTATAGGCCAAACCCAACACCTTGAATTGGGCCCGGAAAACCACCAGCAGCCAGTGCAGGGAGTGGGGTACTGGTGTAATATGCTCCCGGCAGCCCAGTCCTACCAGAAGATGATGCACCACATTCTGCAGTTGCCAAGCCATCACCATGGGTAGCCCCACATAGAGCGCATTACAATAGTCCAATCTTGAGGTGATGAAAGCATGGATGATGGTGGCCAGGTCAGAGCCTGAAATAAATGCCTGAAGTTGTCACACCAGATGTAATAGGCGAAAGGCACTCCTCACCATAGCCTCCACCTGGACGTCCAGACGGAGCTGCGCATCAAGGAGCACCCCCAGACTCTGAACCAGGGATACCAATGGAGGGCAGACCCCACCAATAATGGGGGCCACCATCTCCAGCACCTTAACCACCAACATCACCTCTGTCTTGTCGAGATTCAGCCTCAGTCGACCAGTCCTCATCCAGTCCCTCACAGCCATCAAACACTGAGTAAGCACCGAGACTGCAGGGCCTGGGTCTGTTGAAAAAGAGATATAACTGGGTGTTATCAGCATCTTGATGACACCACACACCGAATCTCCTGATCACATCACCGAGTGGCTGCATGTATATGCTGAACAGGAGAGGGGACAAAACCAAACCCTGCGGGACTCCACATGAGAGGTCTCGGTATGATGAAAAAGACTCCCGAAGAACCATTTGCTGTGTTCTACTGGTCCAGGAAAGAGCGGAATCATTAAAGAAAAGTCCCACTCACTCCTGTACAGTCCCGCAGACGTGTCACCAACATCTCGTGATCAACTGTATCAAATGCAGCCAAAAGATCTGTTAGAACCAACACGGTCAAACAACCCCGGTCCATTTCCTGGTGCAGGTCATCCACCAAAGCCACAAGTGCAGTCTCAGTAACATATCCTGGACAAAATCCCGACTGAGAGGGATCCAGAAAACCGACATGGTCAAGATGCCCCTGCAGCTACTGAGCCACTGCCTGTTCAATAACCTTCCCTAAAAAGGAAAGGTTAGAGACAGGCCGATAGCTGGCAAGGGAGTCAATGTCAAGTGATGGTTTCTTGAGCGGAGGCTAAACCACTGCCTCTTAGAAACAGCGCAGCACTCTGCCTTCCCAAAGGGAGGCGTTGACCACCCCAGGCAGCAACAGCCTCATTGTCTCCCAGCAAGATTTAATCAGCCAGGACGGGCAAGGATCTAATTCACAAGATGTGGCCCTAAGAGTCCTAAGAACACCAACCGCATTGGCGGAAACCACCAATTGAAATTGATCCCACAAAACTGGACAAGACGAGGCTTCCATAACTTCCGGTTCCCCATATGTATTAATACGGCATCAAAGTCATGGTGAATCCGAGCGATTTTATCCACAAAATAATCCACAAACATGTCACAGCGAACAGTAGATGACTCCAAGGCGGAGGGAGACCGGACTGACCAGCCCCTGTACCACCCGGAAGAGCTCTGCTGGACGGGATTTAGCCGATGCTATAAGGGTAGCAAAAAACTCCTTTTTTGCTGCCTGCACAGCTACGGCATAGGCTTGTAAACTGGTTCTATGACATAATCTGTTGGTTTCAGCATGTGAATAACGCCACCGTTGCTCTAACCTCTGCCCTTCTCACTTCAGCCCCCGCAGTTCCTCAGAGAACCAAGGAGGCCTGCAGAGCTGTTGCCTGGGCAGCAGATGCCTAGGAGCTGTCCGATCAATGGCCTCCGTCAGCAGGATATTCCATAACAAGACAAGATCATTGATGGAAAACTCACCCAGAGCCTTCCAGAACCAAACTGTTTCCATCAGCCTCCTGGGGCCCACCATCCGAATCAGTTCTGCACCTTTCCGGGGGAAGACATGTGCCAGGAGCGAGGCCTGCAGGAGTTAATGGTCTGTCCATGACAAGGTTACAGATGATAACTCACCCACTAATGATAACTCACCCACCTCAAGGCCGGTGCAAAACACAAGGTCCAAGGTATGTCCCCCCTGATGTGTCAGGCTGATAACTCTCTGGGACAGGTCCATGGTTGCCATGGTGTCCATGAACTCATGCTCCGCATCCACAAGGTCAGCGTCAGCATGAATTCTGAAGTCCCCCAAGACTACTGAGGACCGCAACACCACTCCCAACACCACCTCTGCAAAAACATGTAGGGAGGCTGTTTTACAGGTAGGTGCATGGTATACAAGCAGCACTCCCAAACTGTCACCCACAAAATCAAACACAAGGTGAAGACCCTCAATACTTGATATGGATTGCATCAGATACCTCCTCGCAGTCCAACCCTCCTTATAAATCATGGCTACACTGCCCACCCATCCCTCCGAACGCGGCTGATGCTGCATGGAATACCCAGCCAGAATAGGCCCTGACTCATTTCCAGCCAGGTTTCCGTGATACATACGAGATCGGCGGCATAGTCCAGGATTACCTTCCGGACAATTGTTGCCTTTATTCACCACCGATCTCGCATTTAACAGCATCAACACAAGGCCGTTAGGTGGAATCCCCAAAATAATGATGTTACAAGGGGGAGAGAGAGTCCAAAAAGAGAGAGTCCGTAAAGGGGTGATGCTGTTGAATGCAAGGTCCGTCGGGAATAAGGCCCCGGTTATCCGAGACCTGATTTTGGATGAGGCGGCTGATCTTGTGTGCATTACAGAGACCTGGTTGGACAAGGGGGCAGGGTCATCTTTAGCGGATCGCGTTCCAGTCGTGTGTGCTGTGCAGCACCAGCCCCGCATGGGTGACCTGGGGGGGAGGTGTAGCTATTGTTTTTAGGAAGGACTGGCCGGTTAGGAGATATCCACCCCAGGAGCTTTCAGGTGTTGAGGCCCTCCATGTGGTGTTTGATTTGGCTGGGGGCAAGCTTGGGGTGTTACTGGTATACCAGGCCCCTTCCTGTCTGGCGGCATCTCTTGCCACTCTAGAAGAGCTGGCCTCGGAGGTGGCACTGGGCTCCTCCAGGACTTTGGTCCTGGGGGACTTCAACACCCATGCCGACGCTGGCCTTGTAGGAGCAGAGCGTGAGTTTTTGGCCGCCATGGCACTCATGAACTTGTCCCAGGTGGTCAACTGCCCGACCCATGTGGGGGGGCATACCCTCGACCTGATCTTCTGTTCTGGCCTTGAGGCGGGTGATCTGTTAGTGGGGGATGTGAGGGTCATGCCCTTGTCATGGATGGACCATTATCTCCTACAGGCCAGCCTCTCAGCGCACATGGACCAGTTAGGATGGTCCACCCTTGGAGGCTGATGGAACTGCAGCGGTTCCAGGAGGCTCTGAGGGAGATAATCCTGGACCCTGATGGTCACTCAGTCGATGAGCTGGTACAGCATTAGAACATCTTGCTGAGGGAGGCCATTGACAGGGTGGATCCGAGACGTCTACTGTCTCCGTCTCGTCACCGCAGGGCCCCTTGGTTTACTGAGGGGCTGCGGTGTATGAAACAGGTAGGTAGGAGACTAGAGCGATGCTGGCATCGGACTGACTTCTCCATAGGACCCATTTGCGGTCCTATGTTGAGGCTGTGAGGACAGCAAAGAAGGAGTTCTTTGCTGCCCTCACAGTGTCTGTGAAGTCGCATTCAACAAAGCTGTTCCAGGTGGTGCGGGGGCTGGTCAGCCCGGCCTCCCTCTGCCTGGATGGGGACTCGTCGCAGGCCTGCTGTGAGGAGTTTGTCATCTACTTCGCAGACAAGATCGCTGATATCCAGAATAATTTTTACACTGGATTGGAAGCGGTAGGCAAGGGGCATGAGGTTATGGAGGCACCGTCTGATCAATTTTTCTGGGATGAGTTTCAGGAAGTGACGCAAGCCAATGCAGTGAATGTCCTGGGGTCTGTTAGAGCCACTAGTTGTGAATTAGATCCATGCCCGTCCTGGTTGGTGAAAGTCTCCAGGGAGACGTTGGGGATGGTGCTGGCGAGGGTAGTGAACGCATCCCTTTGGCAGGGGAGATTGTCACCCAGTCCCAAGGAGGCTGTGGTGCACCCCCTACTGAAGAAGCCATCTTTGAATGTGGACGCACTCACCAGCTACCAACCCGTCTCTAATCTCCCCTTTTTAGGGAAGGTTAGTGAACGGGCAATGGCACTGCAGCTCCAGGTGCATTTGGATAGCATCGGTTTCCTTGACCGTTTTCAATCTGGGTTCTGCCCCGGTTATGGTACTGAGACGGCGTTGGTGGCCTTGGTGGATGATCTCCGCTGGGAGATGGACGCAGGCTATTCGACCTTTTTGATCCTGCTAGATCTCTCGGCCACTTTTGATACCATGGACCATGGGCTGCTGTTGAGACGGCTGCGAGACCTGGGGGGTCTGGTCGGGACGGTCCTTGGATGGTTCCATTTATTCCTCTCAGGTAGAAGCCAGTGGGTGGTGCTTGGGGCTGAAACATCTAGCCCCCGGGCCCTGACCTGTGGCATTCCGCAGGGTTCTATTCTGTCTCCACTATTATTTAATGTGTATATGCAGCCCCTGGGGGAGATCGTGAGAGGGTTTGGTGTGCGATGTCACCAATACGCTGAGGATACTCAGCTGTACCTCTCGTTTTCAACAGACCCAGGCCCTGCTGTCTCGTTACTTTCCAAATGTTTGGAGGCCATGGTGGATTGGATGTGGCAGAGCAGACTGAAGCTCATTCCCGATAAGACGGAGGTGATGGTGGTGGAAAGGGCGGGGGAGGTGCTGGCCCCTCTGATGGGGGGATTCACCCACCTGTTGCTCTTCAGGTTCGGAGTCTGGGGGTGGTTTTGGATTCTGGCCTCCATCTGGATCGGCAGGTGGAGGCAGTGGCTAAAGCCACCTTTTGCCAGCTGTATGTGGTACGGAGGCTTCGGCCTTACATCTCCGGGCCCGATCTGGCCACTCTCATTCATGCCTTCATCACCTCGAGGCTAGACTACTGCAACGTGCTCTACGTGGGGCGTCCCTTGTTTCTGGTTCAGAGACTGCAGCTAGTGCAGAATGCGGCAGCCCATCTCCTTATGGGGACGGGGCGGCGTGAGCACATAACACCAGTGCTCCGCGCTCTGCACTGGCTGCCTATAGCGCACTGTGCCAGATTCAAGGTGTTAGTATCGATCTATAAAGCCCTGCACGGTCTGGGCCCCTCATATCTCGGGGATCGTCTCGCCCTCCGCACCTCAGAGCGATCCCTTCGGTCCACCGGGGGCGCCTTTCTGGAGGTCCCCTGCATAAAACGGGGGGCCACGATGGAGAGAGCATTCTCGGTTGCCAGGCCGCATTTGTGGAATTCCTTCCCGGAGGAGGCTTGCCTGGCCCAGAGCCTGTTGGCCTTTCAACAAGTTTGCAAGACTTGGCTGTTCGCCTAGGCCTTCGGAGGGGAGGGTGGGATGGGGGGGTTGGTTTTAGTGATGTTTTTTATATTTTTGTAGGTTTGGTTTATTGTTGTTGTTGATTTTATTGTTACTATTGGGTTTTTATAATATTGTAAGCCACCCTGAGATGCCGTACGCATGAGGTGGTGGCTAATAAATGTAACGAAACAAATAAAATAAAATAAACTTCTCCCAGAACCTTTGTGTGTAAAAAGTTCTCGTGGTAATCTGCTTTGTCAGCCAGTTGTGGTCACTTGGTTTCCATGACAGCCCCTCAAGTCTACAGCTGTGGCTACTTTTGGCTGCCTCAGGGCAGTGTTTGTGTGAAAAAATGCATCCGGAACTTACTTGTGGACTTGTAAACCCAGAAGACTGAAAAATCTGGAACTTTAAGGTGTGTGTAAAAATGCCCATTGTCTTGTTTCTGTGTCTGCGGGGTAGGCTGTGGAGAAAGTCAGTGGGGGCAGGGCAAAGGGGTTGCCATGCCCCTTTCTGACATAACTCTGGCTCTTACAGAGCGTCATGACATCAACACTCCTAAAAGTCCACCTAGGGCTGAACTTAGGATTTTTGCTGCCTTAGGCACTTCTGAGGTTGTTGCCCCCAGTAGCCACATCCACCAGCCACACACCTCAAACCATGCCCCACCCCCACCCCCAGGTTACAGTCCTCCCCAAGCCATGCCAGGCTCCCCCTTTGGGGCATGGGTGGTAAAATAAATAGAAAAACACAAAATAAAATAATAAAATAATAATAATAGATCCTACTAGCCTAATGTGGGGGGGGCATCCTCAGCTGCTGCCCAGAAACTCAGCTTGGCACTCAGTCCTGACACCACCCCGAGCCCCTGGCTGGCTGGGGTGGGGCTGGACTCAGGGCTGGAGGTGGACGAGCAGTCGGGTGGGCTGGGGGCAGGCCAGGGAGGGAGAGAGAGAGGGCGCAGGCTTGAGAATGGGTGAGCTGTTACGTATCAGCTGTTTTGGTCAGAGGAACAGCCCTGAGTGGCCACTAGAAGGCTGGAAGCTGGAGTGCAGCAGCGGTCGATACAGGGAAATAAAGATGTCTGCCGTAAGAACTGTGATTCACAATTTCACAGACTGCACAGAAGTTGTCAGTCTCCTACAGGCTGTGCAATCGTGAGGTTCCTGCACTTGCTGGTGGACGGACAAAAGGGAGCCAAACCTGGAAGCTGCAGAGTTCCCTGCAGAGGACCGAGATTTGGGGAGGAAGAGGCGATTAATCTCCAAACCCCTGCCATGCAGCTGCTTGAAGCTACCGCAGGCACTGGAGATCTTTTGGATTAACCCATCATGGCCAGTTACAGACAGTTTCAGATTAATACAAAACTTTAACTCCCACCCCTAGTGAATATGGTTTCTCTCTGTCACTTTGATTTTTTTTCCACTGAGCTGATAAAGAATTTCTGCTATATATATATTCAGTTTGGATGTCCATTTGGGCTATTTCAGGTTGTTTTGTGGGTTATTTCGGTCACTGTGTGTTTGATATTAGGTCACTGACTGAATCAAAATGACCAAAAGAACTGAAAAATTAATATACAAACATTTCAGGTGTGTATATTTTCATCTGAAAATGTGAAAAATATCTGCAAATATGGAATTAACGATCCGTTTGAGTTCTACATAAAACTAAAGATCCTGTACTCTTAGCCCAAATCAAGCCAGGGAAAGAAAAACACTGATCTCTCCTCTTTTTATTTAGCGACTTCCTGTCATTCATCAAACCTCATTGTCATCATCTGTACCCATTAAATTGTGGTATATCCATTATGCATGAATATTTGTCCTGCTCAATAATTATTGACTTTAGGGCTACATTTATTATTAAAACATCCTAATCAATACTAATAAGGGTCTTAAAAACTTCAATCAAGAAGTACCAGGGCATGTATATGACAGCTGCTTTCACATAATAGGATGCAACGGGTAATTTTGCAAGTGCATTTCAATGCAAAAAATACTACCACAACAAACTAAGATGGTTCTAATGCAGAGTGGACCCACAGAAATGTGAACACACAGAAAATGTGTAGCTTAAATCAAGAAAACAAGTATTCAAGATTAACTCTTAGCAGTTCCCATTCTGTTATTTATTGTAAATATTTCAAACCAGTTACAAAAATGCATTAAGGCAAAATTTGGCCTCTGCATACAAGACTCTGTAGAACCTAGCTTCGTAGAATATGTTAAATGCCGACATGTTTACAGCTCTGATTCTAAAATACTTATTCATGAACCAGTCCCACACATTTCAATGGGTCTTACTCACAAGTAGAGCTGAAATGGGTAGTTCACTTTCTATCCACCGGTAATATCCACAATTTTAAGAACCATATTGGGTGCTCGACAGGCTACCCAAAGCACTGAGCGGGCACCCGATTACCTGAAAATATTGGGGTATTGCCTAGGGGTGTGCATGTCATTTTCCTTTTATCAATAACGAAAACTAAAATTGTCATTTTTGTTTTTGTAACAAAAATAACAAAATCAATAACGAAAGTTGTTACTGGTTTCATTGTTGCCTGTGTTTTTTTGGAGGGGAATGTGGAGAGGGGAGGAGGGAGAAGACATCTCGGAGCCAGAAACAGTGTTGAACTCTTAACTGGGAGGGGAAGGACCTGATGGATGTATCTCCGGCCAATAAGCAGCGCAAGCAGATCACAGCAGTTGAATGGCACTTTGTGATTCCTCAATGCCTCTGCCTGTTTAGCTTACATTCTGTGTATATTATATAAATACAACTACTTATTGATCCTGGACTGTGCCGCCGATCTTGTGTGTATCACGGAAACCTGGATGGACAATGAGTCGGGGTCTATTCTAGCTAACCTTGTTCCGGCCAGATATTCCATGCATCATCAGCCACGTTCAGAGAGACGAGGGGGGTGTAGACATGTTTTATAAAGAGGGTTGGACTGTGAGGAGGTATCCGATGCAATTCATATAAGGTATTGAGGGTCTTCACCTTGTGTTTGATTTGGCGGGTGACAGTTTGGGAGTGTTGCTTGTATACCGTGCACCCACCTGTGCAGCAGCCTCCCTCCATGCTCTAGCGGAGGTAGTGTCGGGAGTGGTGCTGCGGTACCCAAAGACAGTAGTCATGGGGGACCTCAACATTCATGCTGACGCTGACCTCGGAGGAGCCAAGCATGAGTTCATGACTGCCATGGCAACCATGGACCTGTCCCAGGTGGTTATCAGCCCAACACATCAGGGGGGACATACCTTAGACCTCGTGTTTTGTAGGGATGGGCGAACGCGGTTCAGGAGTTTGGCCCGAACTCGGCCTGTTTGGACGACCGAACCCGAATCCGAACATGAACTGACCAAACCGAACTCAATTCCGAACGTTTAAATGATCGAACAGTTCGGTCAGTTCGGATCGCGTTCGGATCACGTTCAGGTGGCAAAAACATGTCACTGGTGGAAGGCAAAATGTGACAGGGAGGGGGAGTCAGCTGAGGAGCAGACTTCCAGGCACCAGGGGTGGAGAGACTTGGAGTAGCAGCCAGTCTGCCCAATCACCATCCCTTTTCGCCTCAGACCACTGGCTTCGCAGTCTGTGATTGGCCACGGGCTAGGCTGCATGGAGTCAATGGGGCTTGCAGTGAGGCGGGCGCAGCAAGAAACAAAACTGATTGCCTCCCCCTTCTCAACACCTTCTGAGCTAGTCACTGTTCCCGAACAGCAGGTGTTTCAGAAGGCTCCCTCTCTCCCAGCAGTTTTTGTTGCTTCCTATTCCTAATTCATTGCCATCCTCCACCTATTTCACCCATCCAACCCATTTACCTCCATATTATCATTTACTTAGATTATATTAGATAGATTTAGGTGTTATTTTTTGTTTTTACCCCTCCCTGTGTTCCCTGTGTTCAATCTTCCTCCCACCCTCAATTGAATCCTTTCTCTCTCCTTCTTATTCCATCCCTGATTCCCTTCCCCTGTTTTAAGTTTTGGATTTATTTAGAGTAGGATTATTATTAGATTGATTTTCATTTCACTTTTGTACCCCTCCCTGTGTTCTTTGTGTTTCCCCCTGTGTAATATTGTATATATAGA
>QEPC01005651.1:735003-767268 GCA_003113815.1 Sphenodon punctatus | reverse complement strand
ACTCCAGCTCCAGGCGCATTTGAACAGCATCGGTTTCCTTGACCCTTTTCAATCTGGGTTCCACCCCGGCTATGGTACTGAGACGGCATTGGTAGCCTTGGTGGATGATCTCCACCGGGAGATGGACGCAGGATGTTCAACCTTTTTGATCCTGCTATATCTCTGCCGCTTTTGATACCGTGGAGCACGGGCTACTGTTGAGACGGCTGCGAGACCTGGGGGGTCTGGGTTGGACTGTCCTTGGATGGTTCCGCTCATTCCTCTCAGGTAGAAGTCAGTGGGTGGTGCTGGGGGCTGAAACATCTAGCCCCCGGGCCTTGACCTGTGGCGTTCCGCAGGGTTCTATTCTGTCTCCACTGTTATTTAATGTGTATATGCAGCCCCTGGGGGAGATCGTGAGAGGGTTCGGGGTGTGATGTCACCAATAGACTGATGATACTCAGTTGTTCCTCTCGTTTTCAACTGACCCAGGTCCTGCTGTCTCATTACTTTCCCAATGTTTGGAGGCCGTGATGGATTGGATGCGGCAGAGCAGACTGAAGCTCAATCCAGATAAGACAGAGGTGATGGTTGTGGGAAGAGCGAGGGAGGTGGTGGCCCCCCTGATAGAGGGGGTTTGCCCGCCTGTTGCTCTTCAGGTTCGGAGTCTGGGGGTGGTTTTGGATTGGGCCTCCGTCTGGATCGGCAGGTGTAGGCAGTGGCTAAAGCCGCCTTTCGCCAGCTGTATCTGGTACGGAGGCTTTGACCTTACCTCTCTGGGTCCGATCTGGCCACTCTCATCCATGCCTTCATCACCTCAAGGCTAGACTGCTGCAACATGCTCTACATGGGGCTTCCTTTGTTTCTGGTTCAGAGGCTACAGCTAGTACAGAATGTGGCGGCCCGTCTCCTTATGGGGACGGAGCGGTGTGAGCACATAACACCGGTGTTCCGCGCTCTGCACTGGTTGCTTATAGCATACCAAGCCATATTCAAGGTGTTAGTATTGATCTATAAAGCCCTGCACAGTCTGGGCCCCTCATATTTCGGGGACCGCCTCAACCTCCGCGCCTCAGAGTGATTCCTTCAGTCCACCATGGGCACCTTTCTGGAGGTCCCCCATGTAAGACGGGGGGCCACAATGAAGAGGGTGTTCTCGGTGGCTGGGCCGCATTTTTGGAATTCCCACCTGGAGGAGACTCACCTGGCCCCGGGCCTGTTGGCCTTCTGACGTGTTTGTAAGACGTGGCTGTTCGCCGAAGTCTTCGGAGGGGAGGGGTTGGTTTTAGTGATGTTTTTAAACTGTTGTGGGTTTGGTTTAATGTTATTTTTTATTGTTAATTATTGGGTTTTATATTATTGTAAGCCACCCCGAGATGCCGTAGACGTGAGGGGGCGGCTAACAAATTTAATGAAATAAATAAATAAATTTTAAAAAATCTGAGTTTGTATAAGGCTGTTTCTAAATGGATGTAGCTGAGGGGCAAGTCCATGGGTAATGGGTGGAGTAACTACACACTGCCCACCCACCACGGGTGAGTGGGGAAGGATTCAAATGGACACCAGCCAGGTAGGTCACGTGAGGGTCATGTGAGGTTCACAGCACCCACAAACCTGGCTCCTACCCATCTGGACCTCCACCCAGCCAACACAATCACTATTCAAACAGGCAGTCGCTACAGTAATCGGAGGAAATCCACTCAACCCAGCATGATGTGGCAGCATGGCAGACAGAGGGCAAATGAAGCCATCGCTGCTATCATTGCCCATACCGAAACAGACTCCATGCCAGCTGGGGAGGAGGGATAGGAAGGTGCACACTAGGGCCCCCTTTTTGTTATTCAGAAATGTTATCATTATTAACGACAATGTCATTTTCCTTATCGTTTTTATTATCATTTTGGTATCGTTTTTATATAATTTTTGTTATCGATATCAGTATCTGTTTCGGTTTTGTTATCAGTATCAATATTTGTTGTCATTGATATTGTTATTGATATCAGTACCATTTCAAACAAAGATTTTATTTTTGATATCGGTGTTGTTATTGATTCCTGTGCACAACTAATATTTATCTAAATCTAAGGGAGACAGGGGAAGGGGAAAGGAGAACTTGCTATTATCTAATAAATTATTTATATAACTATTCTAATATATATATATATATACACACACACACACTATCTATCTATCTATCTATCTATCTATCTATCTATCTATCTACAGGGGGGAGAAGGGCAGGGAAAGGGAGAAGGTAAAACGTAGGGTATGAGGAAGGAAAGGTATTGGTAGGAATACCTAATAAATAAATAATACAATGAGGGCTAGGGAGGACTTTTTATGTGCAAGTACCACAGTTCTGTAAACGCAACCTGACAAGCAGAGCTCTTACACAATGGATAGAAAAAGCCTGGCCCTCCCATCATAAAGAGTTGCAGTGCCCTTCTCCAGAGCCCCCCTGATTGGTTGTGGGAGGCAGCAGGCATTGAGCAATCACAGAGTTCCATGAGACTGCTGGGGCCTGCTTGTGCTGTTCATTGGCCAGGGAATCATCCATCAGATACTGCGGAGTTGCTCGCCCCTCCCAACACAGGCACATTTCAAGAGTTCAACCCTTTTAAGACTCTGGGATGTCTGCTCCCTCCTCCCCTCTCTACATTTTCCCAACAAAAGCCAACTGCCACAGCACTAATAATAATGGCAATGATAACGACATTGTCGTTTTTGTTTCTTGTTATCCTTTTTTATCATTTTTGTTATCGTTTTTGGTATTGTTTTTGATAATGATGTCGGTATCGATATCAGTATATCATTATTGATATTGTTATCAATATCGTTATCATTATCGGTAGTCTCGATTGTCGTTTTTTGTATTCTCGATGTCATTTTCATTATCATTGTCATTATTCATGGTTGCCATTTTCATTATTGTAATAACGAAAATGAAAACAACAATTTTCGTTATCCTTATTGTAATAACGAAAACAACATGAATACCCCTAGTGCACATAGGTAAGCTGCCAGAGACAGGACACAATGGCACAGCACATACAAAACCACGGGGCAAGGGAAAACCAACACAGGCAGCAGATGAAGGCAAGACTGGCATTTATTGCAACAGGGTGAACAATGCAAAGGTAGATGAACCAGCCAATCAAGACACCCCATCAGGCAGGCAGTCAGACTCCAGTCTTGAACACACACCCCACACAGCAGAGTCCGAGACAAACACAAGCCGTTCACAAGGCCCTGTGCCAAGGGGGAGCATGGATGCATGGGGGGGTGGAATGATGCCAGTGCCACAAACAGCATGTCACACACAGGCGGCACAACGAGCGATGACCGGAGGGCAAAACAAAGACACCAGAGCATCAGGGCTCATGGGCAAAGCAAGTATGCATAGTCACAAGTCATCTCCATCGCATCAGGTACCTCCATCATGTAGGGATCCCCAGGCAGGGGTATGAGCAAGCCCAGTCTACCAAATCAATCCTCACACTCCCCATGGCCCCTTCAGTAACCATGGGCATGCATCAGGAAATTGGCAAAGTAGGTCAGCAGAGATAGACCACTACCCAGGAGGCTCAAATTAAATTCTGGCAATCCAGCAATGGTGCCATGGTAGGAGCCAGTGTGCTTGTCTCTTAATTCATGTGTCCTTTAAGGGCCTCTGGCTCAGCACATATCGAGAGGGGGGTGCGTCTGTTAGCAGCCAGGCATTGTGCCACTCTGACTTTCACATGGCCTGTTCCCTATGGTACTAGTGGATCGGACCCTCGAGTGGGTGTGCTGCCGTGTTCATGGGGTCTGTGGGTGTTAAACACCCATCTCCACCCACCTCCGCAGAGCAATTGGGCTTTTTCTGGATTTCAGCTTATACCCAAACCAAAAGTGTGTTGTGTGGTAGCAGCGTTAAGGAACAATCCTCATGGTGTTTTGTGCTTGTTGCTATCACTTAGCACCACTTAGGGTGCTTTGAGACAAACACCTCTCCAGCCACTACCCACCTACCTTCCCAACCATTATACATGTTACAGGGCACCAATAGGGCACCACTGAAGCCCTGCAACATGTATAGTGGATGAGTACTGGGTGGGGAGGTCTTGTCTAAAAGCACTCTTAGTCTCACTGAAGTATGACTCATACCAGTGCTAAGGACTGACCATGGGGTTGCATTGTTGGTTTTCCAAAATCCTGGCCCAGAATCTAGAAAGGATTTTCTCAAGACATTTCACTTTCTTGCTAGTAACATTATCAGATGTTAAAAATAAATTCTAAAACTAGAAAAAGACTAGTTTTACCTCGCAGAAATTACAGTCAACACAAATAATCACATTTAAGAAATCAATATTCAAAGAGATCTTCTCATTTTAATTAGTGTTTTATTTAAGGTATAAGGACTTACGTGAAGAGCATTTTCTGGTAGTTAATGACCAAATCAAGATGTTGTGAGCTGAAGATGAAACCAGAGAGCCATTAGCTAGTTGGTTATTAACTTTCAGGAAATGGCCAATCCGGAGGTCGTTATTGATCCGATAAATTGAAATAATGTAAAAATGTCAGTAAAAGGTAAAGTAATTCCTTATCTGCGTGGCTTGGCGAGTAAATTTCTGTCCCTGTTTCATGCTGAGTTTGTCTCCATTATGAATCTTTTGCAACTAGAAGGAAGATATAGTGATGTCAATTGAAACATTACCATTTACTTAAAAGGATGTTGGAACACACCTTTAGATCCTTTATTCTAATATCAGCGTGATATCAGAATACAAGACTTTCTCAAGTTAACAATTATGATTCCAATGTTGCTGGCTGCTGCTGTTTCTCCTTCTAGCTTATGAGGATGTCACTGCTAGGAAAGGCTGTGAGATTTTCTAAAACTCCATATTTTGTGAGGCTTCAAAGATAGCTATTTGTGGAGGCACTAGCAATTTTCTAGTTTGACTCCAGTAGAAAATGAATATTGTGTTATTTTTAAACTCAAAAAGTGTTGGACTGCTAGCTTTGCGAAGCACACATGCACAGTGGGTGTTTTTACACACACATTTTCCCTGGATGTTTGCTGTTACATCCTGAACTTTCTGTGTGTCTAAATCACTCACCCAGATCTTAAACATCCGGATCTTTGAACTTCTGCGTAGAACTTCTCCCAGAACCTGTGTGTGTAAAATGTTCTGGTAAACTGCTTTGCTCCAGGCAGCTGTGGTCACTTGGTTTCCATGGCAGGCTGTCACATTTATAGCTGCGGCTACTTTAGGCTGCATCAGGGCAGTGTTTGTGTGAAGAATGTATCCAGGAACTGCCTCAGGGCACTGTGTGTGTGTGAAAAATGAATCCGGAACTTACTTGTGGATTTGTAAACCCAGAAGGTTGAAAAATCCGTAACTTTAATGTGTGTGTAAAAATGTCGAGTATCCTGGATGAACTGCCACCCTCATTCTCTGATGCACCCCATTTCTCCCTGGTGGTACAATCCAGAAGCAGGGGACTCGCCAGGGGCAACTTTCATGTACATACTATGTGCGCACAATGGATAGGTTTGGCCCACATGTGTGCCAGAGGCAACACATGGGAGGGGACGTGAGGTCATGTTCCCCCCGATGAATTCTCCCACCAGGGTTGGAGGCATAGTAGGTCTCTAGGTGGAGGAAGGGGGCAGAGCAGGCCTTAGGGTCAGGTGGGTGTAGAAGGGGGGCAGGCTAGACTTCTGGGTGGGAGCAGGCCTTTGGGGTTCATGAAGAACAGGGACCAAACCTGTGTGGGGCTTGGGGTTGGTGTGGGTACCTGTGGCCCTGGGGGTGAGTGTGTCTGCTTATGGGGGGTGCCACCCCTCCACTGCATTGTCTTACTCCCTCTGCTTTCCTCCACACAAATTCCTCTGCCTCTACCTCACAGCAGCAATGCCTGTCCCACCCCACGCCCAGACAATCCATGTCCTAGTCCTCCCATTACCCCCGTCGCCCATGCAACCCCTGCCAGCTCCCCTCAATTCCCCTGAATTCACCACAACCCCAACAATCTTCTGCTTCCCACTGTACCAGCATTTCCTGTCCCTCCCTACCCTGAGTTCTGAACTTCCCTGCACACCATCACTCCCCCAACAAACTCTCACCCCAGCTACCTAGCCTCCCCCTGCATCAAGGTATGTCTGGGGAGTATTACATCTTTGGCACATGGGCCCCTCACAGCCAACATGCCTGTGGCCCTGCAAACGGCAGGTTGGACTGGCTCAGATTGTTTGAGGTGAAAGGAGGACCCTGGGCGTACAGGAAGAGAAGGGTCCAGATTGTGGCTTTACCTCCTATCCTCGTATGTACACCTTCATCTCTGCTCCCTTACTCCAAGAGATCAGTCTTTCAGTATTTAGGGTAAGAACAAGATCTAGGGGCTAGATCCAGGAACTGGAAAGGGACAACTTAAAAGCTAGTCCATAGGCCACATTTGGCCCCTGAGCCTGAGGTTCTCTACCCCCAATATATATACTGCTTTCCAGGGGTTATCAAACCACTAGATGGATGATGATAAAAGCAGTCTCTTCACATTATTGATCCTCTTTAATAAATGAAGAAATTGATGTACAGAGGAACTAATGACTCATTTGCATCTAGCCCTGCCATTGAGGAGAAACTGACAGGGAGTGCAGCCCATGACAGCTTCTCTCCATAGGGTGAGGGCATTTCATGTGAAAGGGTTTTTGAAATGTGCAAGCCAAGGGGTGTTATTAAGCGTGCAGCCGGTAACAATAACTTGTATGGGAATCCCCTTTGTTCGTCAACAAGAATCAGACAGTCAGCTGGGAAGTGAATGGGACAATGGGAAGTGCGCAGGACCATGGGAAGGCACGTATTTTTGTCTTTGCCTGGGCTCCCCAGTTTCTAAGGCCAGTCTTGCCTGTGGAACTCCAGAGTCCCACCACCCAGCCCCACTGCTGACAGACAAGTCAGGAAGTAATCAGAATTGGGAACTTTGTTCCTGGTGGGAGCAGCAGCGGGTTACTGCATGCAGTGATCCAGAAAATGGCCCAGCAGTAGTGAGAGAGACCTCAGAGGAGCAACAAGCAAAGAGTGAGGGATCCCAAGGAGGCAGCAGGAAGAGGTGTTAGTAGCATGGGACACATAAGACTGTGGCATGGTGAGGGAGTAGAGAGAGAGGTAACCCCAGCCAGCCCTGAACCTGCTACCTGGATCCCCAGCAGCAGCCACTCAAGCTAAGTGAAGTAAAACTGTCTGGGAGAAAATCGTATTTCACAACAGAAACACCCAGGATATGCCCTCATATACATGGTTCACTTCCCTTACCTTGCTCTGTGATGACAAACTTTATTACTTCTCTACATGTGTCATGATACAGTAATTGGTATTTTCTTAAAGAACCTGAATTAATGTCACTATGGAAAATCACAACTTCTTTTCTTTCTTTCTTTTTAAAGAAAATGTTTAGCCCACAGTTTCATAGAAAATTTTGAAAACTTGAACCAGTGTAAATTCTGCAAGGCAAAATAACTAAACCTCTAAATTACTACATTTAAACAAATCATGGGTTGTTGTTTTTTTTAGCTAATAGCATGATTTTTCTTGTTCAGATCATGATTTTGAAACACAAAGTTTCCATTACAAGCTGAATAGAGATAGTAGCTCACTTATTCATCTAGTGAAATTTCTCAAAGCTCACCATCACAAAGCAAGGTAAGGGGCCAGAACCTTGTGTCCTCATCCCAAAGTCTGCTACATTTGTGCCTCTTTATACTTGACAACTTTAAGTCCTTCCTATTTTTTTTGCTTTTCTAATTCCTGGAACTCCAGAGTCCCACTGCCCAGCCCAACCACTCCTGTCTGATAACTGCCCCTTCGGGGCTCCTTGTGGACTCGAAGGCCAATTAGGGATGGGCGAACAGATCGCGGTTCAGTTTCGATTGTTCAGTTTGGTCCAGTTCGGTTCACCCGTTCGGTTCGACCTGGTTTGGTTCGGTTTGGGCATTTGGAAAAAGGCTCTCTGTGCGAGGAATGACGCCCCAGACCCATGACGGTGAGTCCTGGGGCTAGAGTGGCAGCTTCTAGGTATTGGCCACAGCCCTCCCTGCCAGTAATTTGGCCCCAGACCCCTGACGGCAGGTCCTGGGGCTGGAGTGACTGTTTCTTGATGCGGAGGAATCACATCCTCCCCGTACGAGGAATGATGGCCCCAGACGCATGTCGGTGGGTCCTGGGGCTAGAGTGGCAGCATCTAGGTATTGGCCACAGCCCTCCCTGCCTGTAACTTGGCCCCAGAATCCTGATGGCGGGTCCTGGGGCTGGAGTGGCTGTTTCTTGATGCTTTGGAAAATCAGCTCTCTGTGCGAGGAATGATGGCCCCAGACCCATGACCGTGGGTCCTGGGGCTAGAGTGGCAGCTTCTAGGTATTGGACACAGCCCTCCCTGCCAGTAACTTGGCCCCAGAACCCTGACAGCGGGTCCTGGGGCTGGAGTGGCTGTTTCTTGATGCGGTGGAATGACACACCTCAGTGCGAGGAATGATAACCCCATCCCCATGACGGTGGTTCCTGGGGCTAGAGTGGCAGCTTCTAGATATATATTGGCCACAGCTCTCCCTGCCTGTAACTTGGCCCCAGAACCATGATGGTGGGTCCTGGTTCTGGAGTGGCTGTTTCTTGATGTGGTGGCATGACATGCCTCTGTGCGAGGAATGATGGCCCCAGACCCATGACTGTGGGTCCTGGGGTGATAGTGGCAGCTTCTAGATATTGGCCACAGCCCTCCCTGCCGGTATCGTAGGCCCCAGAACCCTGACGGTGCATCCTGGGACTTGAGTGGCTGTTTCTTTATATATATATATATATATATATATATATATATATATATATATATACACACACACACACACACACGCACACTAAATCTAACTGCTATTCAGTATTCTAAAACCTATTGAACTAAATGGAATATCGTAATAATTAACTACAATAATAATAATAATAATAATAATAAATAATTTATTAAATATTAGCTTTTGCCATAATCTTTTACATATTTACATAATTTACAGATAAAACCTTATAAGCACAAACACTGACAAAAAAAAATTAAACCAGACACGCAGTCAAAATAAACAAAACTACAAATTATCACCCCAAATTATCTTGGAACAATCTCATACGTTCCCTCATACAAAGTAAACAGTAGGCTACTTAAGTAGATTTACAGTAGGCTTTACTGTAAGCCCACTGCCCTCGGCAGTACTGGAGGGGAGATTTAACGGGACTCCCTACTTGGATAGGGTGTGCCCATGCTGCTCTCTGGAATTAGAAGATTTACCACACTATTTATTTTTCTGCCCTCAATATGCTCATCTACCCAATCTACTGAGGGAATACATGATAGTACCAAGAAATTCAACAGTGGAGTATAAAATTGCAACCCTCCTTTCAGATAGGTGTCATCAAAATATTTCTAGGATTGCATTAATTGCGTTCTTAATGGAAAAATCAAGGAAAGAGAAAGTGGAAATGTCTGGGTGAATTTAAGATTTAAGATTAAGATTATTATTGGGTAGGATGATTACCTTTTAGCTAGTCCTCTGTAATTAATTGAGTCAGTTATCCTATGCTCTGTTTTTTTACTGTATAGATATTGAAGACTTTACAGCATTATCGCACTAAGGTGTTTGTTGTATTTAAACGAATATTTTATTTCATTTTTGCTATTTTGCTTTTTAATTTTTTGGACAATTGGATATTTCTATATGTGTTAATTTGTCATGGCCTAGGGTCAGTACAATAAAGATTTGATTTTGATTTGAACCTTTTTCACTGTCTCCCCATCGTTAGATGATAAAAGATAAGTGATTTTACATAGAATCGGGAGATGCACTTTTCCCTCCAAAATTGGAGAAAGCCAAACCAGTCTAGTATTCTCATATAGAGAGCAAACAAACAACACATGTTCCAAATCCTCTATTTTTCCCTCTTCACAAAGACAGGTACGCAGCCCATATGGGACATGGGCATACCTCCCTTCAATTACTGCAGAGGGGAAAATATTCAAACGAAAAAGGGTATAAGCCCTACGCAGAGATGAATCCGCTAACTGGTCTAAATACCCTTCAAAGTTATGCTTAAGTTTAAAGGAACTGAGCATGAGGCAACTTTCCATGAAGATATTACTGCAATATCTTCCTGCCCAGCAACATTTCTGTTTAAGTATAAGCTTCTGGCATGCCTCAGATTTTCCCATTAAACATATAAATGAACAGCCCAGCTTATTTAAGGACTCATTTAGCCAACCAATCCAGGGGTAAGCCCCTTTCCCTAAAAAATCCAGTTCCTCTCTCAGGCACAAAGTGGTCAGGGAGGTATTCGGTTGATTGAATAATTTCACCCAATATCTAAGAGCTCGCTGTCTACTCAAACTTTTGATAGATACAATACCTAGTTCGGCCCTAACAACTGCTGCAGGGATGCCCTTGGCGACCCACCGCAGACTCATAAGGAATTTATTTTGAGGGGCCTCTAACACTGAGAAGTCCTCGGTTACCGTGACTTCTGCTCGAAAGGTTAAAACGGAATGGACCTTTGCTTTATAAATTCCTAAAACTGTAGAGGTCTTAACACCAGCTGAAGCAGCCGCCAACCTTAGGACCCCCTTCGCAGCTTCATTTGCCTTCAATGCAGTTAACCTTCTGTGCTTGACCCACCAACTGTTATCAGTCAATACCATCCCCAAATAGGTATAAGAACCCACCTGTGACAAAACTATTCCTTTCATTGGCCAAGAACGCTTTATAGTTCTTATACTTCTCAATACCATAACTTGCGATTTCCCAGAATTTAACTCCAAACCATTCTCAAGACAATAGTCCGCTAATATATTCAGTTGGTTACGCAGACCGTTCTCTGTTTGAGCCATAAGAATTATATCATCCGTATACAATAATAAATGAACAGTGTCTCACCAATACAAGGCGGATGGCAAATCAATTGTGGGAATTTCTGGACTAGATCACTCAAGTAAAGGCTAAATAAAAGAGGTGCCAACACACAGCCCTGCCAAACCCCTCTTCACATAGGAATAGGTTCGGAGAGCTCACCCTCATAAGATAGCCTTATCCTTGCCATATTCCCAGAATGCATATAAATAAGCAGGGACAGAAGATGTTCACCTATACCCAGTTGAAACAGCTTACGCCAAAGTATGGGTCTCAAGATTGAATCGAAGGCATGCCTAAAATCAATAAAGGCAAAAAATAGCCCTCCTGCCCTAATCCTAACATATTTTGCCACGATGTGGCTCATAACAAATACATTAACCATAATAAACATATTTTTACAAAACCCTGCCTGCTCCAATGGGATCAATTCCTTGCCATAAGCCCAATTCTCTAAATGTTCCAAAAGTAATTGAGAATGAAGCTTTCCTATAATTGGAAGGAGACTTATAGGGCGATAGCAACTAGGATCCCTAGGGTTGCCTTTTTTGAAAATTGGCAGAATGACTATAGGGCCCCATTCCTTCGGGATCCTCAAAAACCTATTTATAGAAGAGAAATATTTAGCCAACATAGTACCTCGGCCACTATAAAATCTCCACCAGGGGCCTTGCCGTGTTTAAGCGACATTATTGCCCTATAGGCCTTATCTTCATCTACACTGTAATCAGGTACCTGGATGCCATCCCTACTCTTATGACAATCGATGCCTTGGGAGACAAAAACATCCTCCTCCGGGGCCGAGCTAAACATTGCTCCAAAAAAGGCTACCCATACCTTCTCCTCCACTGGCATGGAGGTACATACAGGAGCTGATAACATCCTCCTGTTTACCAGAGCGCAAAATTCTGCTGAATTTATCTGTAGGGCAGCCACTTTTAACTTAGCCCAAAATAAATTAATATAATTCAACTTTTTAGAAGCAATAACTGCTTGTAGGCATGTCTAGCTGCAAGGAAGTCCTGCTTAACAATATCGAAGGGCTCCTTAACCCACAAGCACTTAGCATGAGCAAGAGAATGCTTAGCTTGACAACAATCATAATCAAACCAACCCTTCTCCCACAACCTCCTGCAGCCCACAGGGCGCGAGAGAGCAGAAATACCCAAGATAGAAATTATTCCCCTAAAACATTCCTCCAATTGAGCACTATCGGTTATGTCCCCCACCAGAATCGAATGATGAAGTATGCCTAATTCTTTCTCCCATAACAAATCCATAACTTGTGTATACACGTGGAGGAACCAGAGAATTCGGGTTCTACAACCCCCAACCTGACCAGTACCAGCATGGGGAACAGGTATCTTATCTACTGACCGGACACCCAGGGATACCGAGAGAGCCAGATGGTCACTTTCAGGGTGCGGAATCAGTGTAAAATCCTCGAAACCTTCCCATTGTTCTGCACGCGTAACCATATAGTCAATTAAACTCCTTCCATTTTCATTCACAAATGAAAATTCCCCATCTGGATCCCCCGGACCTGTTCCATTCAGAATGAGCAATAGGTTAGCCTGCAATAACCTGGCCATAAGAGAGCCAAGCTCATTCCAGACCCCATCCTTGGAGTTCCTAACTGGAGCCCAATCAAGATCAACTGGGGGGCCTTGCCCCTCCACAACATCCCGGGGACCCCCCATCCTAGCATTCCAGTTGCCTGCTATCAATAGCAGGGCATCAGGAAATTGCCTAGCCAGATCTTCCAGAGTACCCTCCAATTGTTGCCAAATCTCGGGATCATAAAATTTTGAAGACAACGGAGGGATATACAAATTCAAGAGTAATATATAAGGTCTGCTAGGTGATTTCCACAGGCCAATCTGGAAAGCCTTGTTCCTCCCCTGAATAACCTCGAATAGATCAACATGTTCGTTAGCAATTAATATAGTCAATCATCCCGAACATCTACCTTTACTTTTATATTTAGTACCAGGTAAAAGAAAAGATTGGAACCCCAGCACAACAAAAACGTCATCCCCTTGGAGCCAAATTTCTTGGAGTAAAATAAAATCAAAGGTCTTCAAAAATGATACAAAATCAGGATCTGAAGCATGTGCCCTGCAACCAGAAACATTCCAAGACAATAACCTATATTTCCTTTGCCAACCAGCCCTCTGATGATGCATTGACTTAGCACCATCACTATTTCTAACCTTCACCATAAAACCCGCTAGAGGTAACTCTAACAGGGGTTGGAGATAGTCGACAGAGCCTAAATGAACCTCTTCAATCCCCACAGGGGCCTCCTGTCAATTTGTATGCCCAGCGGGTTGTGCAGAAACCACTACAACATTTTGTGCCTGCAAAAAATAATCCAACATTGTTGTCTGACGCTGCACAGGCTCCTGGCCTCCTCCACCGGGAGCCCTCTGATCCCTCCCAGAACTAACCTGAAGGGGATAACAACTCAGTGGACTCCCATTGGGGTGACTCTACGCTAGCCCGGGCATCAATTTCAGGGACCTCTGCCCTCACAGTTTTACCTTGTACTACTTCCTGCACCCCCTGTAATGCAAATCTCCCTCCGTCCTTATTCCGCTCAGTTGAGACCGCTGAACTCACAATAGACGGAAGGAAGGCTCCCACACAAGGTGAGTTCTCCAGGCTATCCGTCCCCTGCGACTCCACTAAAGTGGGAGTCATCAAACCAAATTCAGACTGGAGGGAATCTTTCATGGGGGCAGCATTTTCAGGAGCAGCTGACTCTAATAGACCTGATTGGGCTACGACAGCCTGGGCTGTAGACTGAAATACCTGGGTGCCGGGATCGTCTCCCTGGATACAACTTTTAAAGTGGCCCAATCGGGAGAGAAGAGCATCCTGATCAACCATAGTTAGCTGCCTAAACATATCCCAAGAGAGGGATGAATCCTCCAGACCCACACCATCTAGTAAAAATGATCCCACCTTATAGGCTAAATTATCTGGAGCCACTGCAGTTGATGGGATAGTCAACACTGATCCATCCCCCTGTTGAGCAGAGGGCAACTCCTCAGTGTTAAAATTTGGGGGAGTCAAGGCCTGACTGGCGGGAAACACTCAGGGGGAGGGGGGGAAGGATACATTAACCTGAAGTTGTATTTCCATGAGATGAGGTGGAGAATAAAGGGAAGGGCCCAGATCCATTTGACCAACACCATTACTGGCCAACACCTGCTCACCACCCTCCTGCATTTTCCTCTCCCCTTCCCTCTCTACACGCATCAGTAAGGGAACCTTAGGCACTGGGCCCAAAGGGATCCTATTGGGGGATGACGGAAAAGTCTCCACCCTAGAGTTATTATAGGGAACCTCATAGCCTTCCCCGTCAGATTCCCAGACCCTATCAATCGAAACACCCCTCCGTAACAAATATTTCCTTGTTTTAAATAGGGCAAGAACCCAGCGGTGGGAAATGAAGTTCTATACAAACACCTACGTCTTGGTAGCCATATAATGTTGGCTACTTGATCAGGTTGAATCACTTTCCCTACAAGGAATGACATATGTTGGGTTACTTGGCCCAACCCTTCCCACTCACACTTGGCCCCGTTGTAATCATGCCCTATATACAGATAAATCTCTTAAGCCTTAATTAATGGGCATAGACCATGATTCGTATGGGGAGGGATAGCCAAATCCATCCTTAGTACCTTCTCCAGTTCAGGGCGGGCAGCCACAGTTTCAGGGGGACCAGTATCTAAATGATAGGTCAAGATAGAAAGTCTAGAAGTTAAGTCACCCAACTGGTGTTTAACAATACCAAGGGATCGATCCAAATCCTTAATCCCATCAAAAAGAGCCTTCACAGTTTTGGCAATCAAGCCTGTTTGATAAATTAAATAGTTCTTAGTGGACTCATTTCGACCCGATTGACCAGGACTAGTCTTGTCTTGAGGGGCAAGCGAGCAGCCTCTGGTGGAGACAAACTCAGCTGCCCTTCCTGACTATCAACCAAATTTGACAAGTAGGCAAATCGATTTTTCAGAGTAGGTACTCCAACCTTCAAATAAAGGCCAGAATTTTCAAGTACCTTGGCCCGAAGATTCTCGTCAGTGGAGCCGGGATAAAAAACTCGGGCACGCTTCCTTTCCATAATTAAACAGGGGCCCGTTCACACTCCACAACCCAACAGCATGCCCTGGCCACCTGGGGGGGTGGGGAGTCCAAATCACTTCTGGGCACGCCCACCACAAACCACTGCCCAGTCACTGCCGGGAGCTCTATCGGTCCACCTCCGGGAATTCCCTCTCAGATCCGCCCAGGCACGCGCTCCGGCATCCGCCGCTGTTGGGGGGGGGATTGTAGAGATGCATGCCCTAGTGCTGCACGCAGGCCCTGCCTGAGACCCGATCAGCTGCACGCTCCCCTCAACCACCAGGTGTCCTCACTCCAACAGACTCGTCCCCGAGCTGATCCTGCTGCCTCCGCTGATGGGCAACACAGCACTGCAGCTCCTGGCCACCTGCACAGCTCTCCCTCTCAGCTCACACACCGTATCGGCCCCCTCGTTGGAAGGTCTCTCCCCCACACAGCTCCTTGGTGACTACGTTGGTGAAATTCATGAGTCCAGGCGATTGGGCACAGCCAAGGGCTGATGCCCGAAGGGCCCCAGCCCCTGTATAAATATCTGTAACACAGAGGGGAACCAATAAGGGCTAGGGAAAGCACAGGCACCCTCCTACTCCCAGCTGCTCCTTCCCCAACTGCTGCAGGGACCAATTAACAACAAAGGCCTTGTCCTACAAACACACTGTATCTCTATCTATCTCTATAACTAAGCTAACTACTATGTATATCTATCTAGTAACTATTAATAATAACTATCTATCTATATATACAATATTACACAGGGGGAAACACAAAGAACACAGGGAGGGGTACAAAACTGAAATGAAAATCAATCTAATAATAAATAATCCTACTCTAAATAAATCCAAAACTTAAAACAGAGGAAGGAAATCAGGGATGGAATAAGAGGGAGAGGGAAAGGATTCAATGGAGGGGGGAAGGAGGAAGGAGAATTGAACACAGGGAACACAGGGAGGGGTAAAAACAAAAAAATAACACTTAAATCTATCTAATCTAAGCTAAATAAATTATAATATGGAAGTAGATGGGTTGGATAGATGAAATAGGACAAGGATTGCAATGGATTGAGGAGAACAAAACTGCTGGGAGAGGAAGCCTTCTGAAACGCCTGCTGTTCAGGAACAGTGACTAGCTCAGAAGATGTTGGGAAGGGGGGAGCCAATCAGTTTTGTTTCTTGCTGCGCCTGCTTCACCGCAAGCCCCATTGACTGCATGCAGCCTAGCCCATGGCCAATCACAGACTGTGAAGCCAGTTGTCTGAGGCTAAAAGGGATGGTGATTGGGCAGGCTGGCTGCTACTCCAAGACTCTCCACCCCTGGTGCCTGGAAGTCTGCTCCTCAACTGACTCCCCCTCCCTGTCACGTTTTGCCTTCCAGTCACACGTTTTTGCCACCCAAATGCGATCTGAACTGACCGAACTGTTCAGTCATTTCAACGTTCGGAATTGAGTTTGGTTCAGTCTGTTCGTGTTCAGATTCAGGTTTGGGTTTGGTCGTCCGAACAGGCCGAGTTCAGATCGAACTCCGAACTTCCGAGCTGCGTTCACCCATCCCAAAGGCCAATTTTTTGCGCCCCCTCCTCAAGTCCAGATGGGGCAGGATGATAGGTGGGGACAAGAGGGTTCTCCCTCCCCATCCCTCCTTAGCTCTCCCGCGAGGGTAAAGGGGGGGGTTGTCGAGGCTGGCAGCTGCGAGGTTGCTAGGCACCCCTGGCAGGGTGGGCGCGAAAAGCGCGCTTCTGGATTAGTGCACTGTCCTGGGCAGGTGGCAGTGGATGGAGCAGCACCCTCCCACCCGCCCTAATAACACTGTGGTAAATCAGTCGCTTAGTAGGGCCAGGAAGGCATTTTTGGCAGGCAACACAATTAGGTCTGTTGTTGCTTGTTTTTTTGCCTTTCTCATAGTGTTGAGAGCTATTTGACTTGATTGACAATGATTCCTTAGATTTTTAGGAATGGGCTGCTTGTTTCATTTGTCACACTCTGCAGGGGTCCAGCACCAGGGTTAGGATAGGTTAGAATTAAAAAGGGGCATCTCCATAAGAGATTGGGGGAGGTGGGGTGACACCAGCCACAATTGCAGGGTATGGCAAGCAGTGGAGTCAACCCCCTGGGAGAAGTGACCATGAGGGCAGTAGGGACACATACTGTCCCCTGCTTGAGGGCACTATCCTCCTTCCTTTGGCTCGGAAGGAGCCTTGTCCCCCTCCCAATAGCTTGTTAATGGGGAGGGGGAGACGTTGGTTTAGTTGATAGGGATTAGTACTGGATGGTATATCCAACCAATCCCTGAGTTCGAGTTGTTTGTTTATGAGAGGTGCTGGACCCAAATCACATGTGTGATTGCTCCCATCATTCCAATTTGATAATAATTCTTGATTTGAATAAAGAGTGCAGCCATTTTAAATCCATATCGATGTGTCCTGTCTCATTTGGGGGGGGGGGGCATCAACAAGTCGGGAAGTAATCAGAATTGGGAACTTCCTGGTGGGATCAGCAGCGGGTCAAAGGAATGATAAAATATTTTCCTTCAATTTCACACAGGTCCCCAGCTTTCCTAGATCCAGTCAGCACTGGAACTTGAGACAGCTCTGATTCTGGGTAAACATCCTCACCTTTAAAAAATATGAGTAACAAATATGTCAAAAACAGCAGACAACTTATCAGCAGGGACTTACCATGGGGAAAAGAATTCTGATTCCCCATGCAACCTTTCACAGACCCCTTGATAGCACAGAAAATATTAATCTGCCCTGATGGAAAAGTGTCTGGACCTACTAAGTGGAAAGCAGAAATAGGTAGGGGCCCCGATAGTTTGCAAATCAGTAATTTGACAATGTAGAAAAGGTATAAAGTAGTGATATGTTCAATACTGTTCTTTTTCCTTCCACTGGAGAATTTCTCTCTGTATCAATACAGTCACTGATGTATCAATAAAGTTTGGGGGAGGGAGGAGGACAAAACCAGCACCAACTCCCACACATTGCTGCCGGAAAGCTCAAATGCACTAAGTCACTGGTCACTAATCCAGTCTTTTTCTTGATGATACATGCAATCATCTGTAGGTAGCTTTATGCAGGGATTTAAATGCTGAGCTTTTGTTGAAATTCCTGAATCCTCTGAACCTTTCTCAGATCATTTGATGTAAATCTTTCAACCTCAGCCCTATAGAGACGCATTCTTAATAAATAATAATCAGATTGTAAGAATAGAGAACAAATACCAATATCGATTAATCTAGATTAAACTCTTCTGCAAAGCTGTTCATCCAGAACAGTTTACTTCAAATGTAAAAACAATAAACAGGAGAAAAAAAGATGATAAATCCAAGTGAAACATGAAATCAACACAAAAAAGTCATTTCCTTATCTCAAATTCTCAATACAGTCAATGTGCTTATTGTAATGATTTCTTTCCGTTCAGAAACTCTATTTTGTTCTATGATTTAATGATGTCCTTGAATTTACAGCATACATTTCTGCTACATTGCTATTGCTCAGTGCTTCTTTTACTGGAAAAATCACTTCTTTAATTTATATGATTTAACACTCTGGTTTTTACAGTATAGATAATTAAATTATATTTCTCTTGTCTTACATAAAAGAGAAGCCAGCACAGTATATTTACACTACTGAATATTATGTACATTTTAAATATATATATATTACATTTTAAATATATGGTCTGGTATTAAAAAAAAAGCCATGTCTGTCTTGACAGTTTTATGTATCATTTTCAGATGTTTTAAGAGTGCTTATGGTGAGGAGTGGCAGGCTGGGGCTCTGAAGCAAAGAGAGAATGCAGAACCTATTTGTGATGTAAATGAATAAAGGTAAAAGGGAGGACGTGCAAAATAGCTGGATCCATCACAGAATCTATTCTTTATTTTTCTGAAGTTCATGAGGTGGAAAATTCTTCAAAGAGGACTCCAGGACTCAGTCAATGAGGTCCCTTTGTCCCAGGCCCCCCTTTCTTGGCTCTATTTTTCCTGCTTTTACAATGTCCTGGGGGAAACAGATTTTAAGTAGCTCAGTGCCAGGTTTTTAAAACAGCTCTGTTCCCATCTACACAGCTAAGTAAGAGATGGAGTTGGGAAAGCGTTCAGCAACTCTTAGTTTCCTGACACAAGATTTTTAACAAAGTTCATCATTCACCGTTATGAGCTTTGACACTGCTTTTAAACGAGGCACTTAGGTGGGATTCAGACGTTCAGTTTTTTTTAAATTAAATCATAATTTGAATGTATCATGCACGTCTGAAGTCCCTAATGCGAATTATTGTGGTCAATATCGCACTAAAGAAATCAGAATGTCAAAGCTACTCAAACCTACCTTTTTGGTGTCCGGTTTCAATAAATCTGCACTTTACAGCAGTGTGAAAGCAACATCGTAGTGGTTTTAACTGGTGCAAAATATCTTCTGCATGTGAATGCAACCGTGCTTCCAAGTACGCTGTTTTACTCCTGCCCCTACTGGAAGCAGTGAGACCAGCTGGGGCCCTGCACTTGTCTTGCTGGGGGCAGGCTGCAGCCAGCTTTTCCCCCCAAAAGTTCTTCTGCCTCCCCTCCATGCTTCCCATCCCCTTCCATCATCTGCCTCTGCCTCCTAGTAGCGCTGCAGCAGTAGCAGCAGCGGGACACCGGCACTCCGATAGGACTGTGAGATAAAGCAGAAGGTTGCTGCCTTGTAAACAACATTCTTTGAGTTGGCTGTGAACATTCTCACAACTGGGTTGTGCATGTTCACCCTATTCAAATAATAGACCACATGATGGTCTCAAGCTTCTCTAGTATAAAGAGCACTCTACCCTTCAGAATGACCGCTCCTTCCAACCCTTTCTAGACATACAAGAAAAAAAAATCCATGTGGGCTGGAAGGTTGTGTGTTGTGAGAATGTTCAGAGCCATCTCAAAGAATGCTGTTTACAAGGCAGCAACCTTCTGGCTCCCCACAGGCCACTTCCTGTAATTGAACCCCACTGAGCAGTCAGATAAGCACGCACTACAAGAAGGTCTGAATGCGTTATTTCGCTGTAGTTAAAACCGGTATGGCATGCATGTGAATGCAACAGGACTTGTTAACAGCGAACTATTGAGAACCAAATTTTTTAAAATCCAGATAATTGCTGCACGTATGAATTCGCCCTTAGAAGCGCCTCCTGAGCCCTGCATTCAGAGGAAAGCTGCGCGGGGAGTGTTTACATGCTCCACATGCTACCAGAAGTGACATGGTGCCTGTTGTCGTCAGCGGCGGTGGCTGAAAACACGGGGCTTTGAAGAGGCGCATTCTGAAAGCCTACAAAGTGAGGCTTTTAGAACACGCTTCTTCAAAGCCCCACGTTTTCAGCTGCCGCTGCTGCCAACAACGGACACCACATCACTTCCAGCAGCGCAGGGAGTGTGTAAACAAAACACTCCCCATGCAGCTTTCCTCTGAATGCAGGGCTCAGGAGGCGCTTCTAAGTGCCTTGTTTAAAAACGGCCTAAGTGTCCTAGAGAGAGACTCTTCATCCACTTTCTTCACTCTCTTCCTTAGTACCTGCATATATGTTTTTAACCTTTAAAGGCTCTTTCGAGTTCTTTTCTCCTATTTTTCTCACAGTCCAATTGTCAAACTGCTGGTTTCAACAGGACTTGTGACAGCCAAGCACTTTAAAGATGAGACTGTTCATGTTTCTCTACTATAATAAGACCCACAATTAGAATGACACTTGGATTCGCATTCAAAATGGAGCCTGTGATATGAAAAAAAATAGCTGAATTTTCTGGGACCCACACTCTGCTGCTGGAGTGGGATTGGGCAGCAGGGAACAAACTTCACCCCAGTAATATCATTTTCATTAAGAATAGTACTGGCCTGCTTGTGATTCCCATGCTCCTTTAAATGCCTTCTCCCCTTCTCTCTTGCTGCTCCCCATGCCTGGAACTCCTTCCCGATACATTCATTCTGCTCCCTCTCGCCCTACTTTCAAGTCCCCCCTGAAAGCCTGGTTCTTCCGTCAGGCTTTCCCTGACTTGTCATGAGTGGTAAGAATCTCCTCTGTAACTAAATGCGCATTCACACATACATTAAAATGCTGCTTTTCTAAATGCAGTCAATTTCAAAATGCACTTAAATAAACCCATGCACTATTCACACTGACATGAGACTGACTAGTCTGACTCACAGGCTAGTCAGTGTCATGTCAGTTACACAGCACCACACTTCCCTGGCTCTCAGAGAGGGGAGCGGAGCTGGGAAGCAGAGCGTTGTGTAACTGACATGGCACTGACTAGGAGCACCGACATTCTGAGAAGAGGATTGATGCGCGTCATTTCAAATGCGCCCTTGTAAAGGTAGCTTTTGCCTGCCACTCAATGCACTGGAAAAACAAGCAGAAGAACTGCTAAATAAGCACATGGAGTCTTTCCCACATTGTTCTAATATGCGGGGGAAAGAAAATACCACTGATTTAATGTATGTGTGAATGTGCTCTAAGTTACGCACGTGAACCTGCAACCTTGTAAATGTATCCTTGTCTCTCCTGATGTTCACCTCTCCCTTGCCCCCCGTTCCTTCTCTCTCTTAGATTGCAAGAGGGGTAGGGACCAGTCTACAACTACGGATTGTACAGTGTCACGTACACAGCTGACACTATATAAATAAAGTAAAATAAAATAATAATAATAATAATAATAATAATTAATAATAAATAATGCTGATTTCTTTGGTATATAATCTACTTTTTACTCATAAGTGACATTTTCTGTGAAAGGGGACCCATTACTAATTCTGTAAGTCAGTTATGGAAATCCTTAAATACAGTACAGCTTCTAATATATTATGAATATTTGACACTCCTTTACTAAAATCTGTCTACTACTCGTTGTATGACATGACATCAATAGATTGTGCAATCTACCAAGGTCCAGCTAAAATACTAGATAAGGTTTTCTGTATTTCCAACATAGCAAACATGCAAGAGTATAGTATTGAATTGATACTTATATATTTAGGCAATTCATAGAGCAAAATCAACAAGAAAATGTATATAATATGACAGAGAGAATATATGCTAAAAATATTATTTTTAAATTTTGAGCCAGATGGTTTCAGAACACAAATATGGAAGAGTTATTTTATATGTTTCAAGCTGGGGAAGCTAAGGAAGAATCACTTTAGTTCCCCATCATTCCCCCATCACAGTCCTTTTCATTCAAACATGAAATGCTGTGTTCAGTAACCTGGCTTGATGGAAACACAGATCTGAGATCCCCCACTAAAATAAACTTCATTACAAAGCACAGCAGGCAACTCTACAACCAAAAGAAGCAATTTTTCATTCATCACTTTTTTCAGATTATGCCAATTTGGTTGAATTTTGTACTAACAAAACGGCACACTTGAATGATATTCTCTAAGGAAGAAAGTTGAATTGTTTTTTATCATCAAACATTTTTGCACTGTTTTCTTTTTCTTTTTTAATATATAGTGAAATGAGTTGCTGCAGCAATATGCACATACATCAACCCTAACCTCTTGCGAAAAACTTTTCCAAAAGGATTTTGGAATCAATTTGTTGCTCAAGAACTTGAGGAACTAAAAGTTGCTGCCACAACATCTGGAAGAAAGTGAATGCACAAGTAAATGAGTTGTAAAGGGCACAACTCTTTATTAAAAACTTAACAACTTTGGTATCTTGTGTCACCTTTTGCTCAGTACTCTCCTAGCATACAAAAAGCCTTCCTGGAATTCACTTGGATTCCACATCAGCAAAATTCCATCATGGGCAATGCTTTCCACACCATCTCTGGATGTCACCTTTGTTCATGGGATCTCCAAAATATCCAAAGGTGAAGGCAAGGGGAAGGGGTCTTGACCCCATCCTTAAGCTACTCTAAGCTTTACAGGTAATACTAGAAATGTAGCCGTGTTAGTCTATATTTATAACAAGAACAGAGTCCAGTGGCACTTTAAAGACTAACAAATATTTGTTAGTGAATGAGCTTTCTGTGCTTGTACTGATGAAAGCTCATGCACTAATAAGTATCTGTTAGTCTTTAAAGTGCAACTGAACTCTCTGTTCTCTTTACAGGTAAGACTTCCTCCTTTCCCCCCATGGGGTGCAACTTTAGCTGAAAGCCTTATCTGACTCCCCCATTGCTACTTGCCTTTTTAGGAGATGCCTTATGCATTCATTGCTAGCACCAATTTCTCTGTTTCTCTCCCCTATTCTGTGCCCCGGACAAAATCTAACTTCATCTTTTAACATTATGCAGGCATGTTAGTGCCTGGCTAGTTAAGGCACGTAGCAAAATGCATTATAATACACAAACGTTCTATTAGTTATAAAATAAAGATAATTTGATTTATCAGTATAACATTTTTTAGAGAAAATCATTTGGGTGAGATGTTCAAGCTGTGAAAAGTTCAGAGGAATCGGATGGGAAATGAGTGAGATATCGCAGTTTAGGCGTTAAAAGCTGTGGGAGCATTTATTTTCTGTTGATCCGAACGCCTCAAACTGACAGGCCTTTGATGTTTTAAAAGCCTGTCTATGAAACTGACAAGCTTTAGGAAAATTAAAGCCTGCCAGCCAGGGGTGCCTTTGCTTATATTTTTTTAAAGCGGAGTGTAGTTTTAAAGTTATAAGAATTTTAAGCCCACTTTACTGTATGAAAGGCACGCAAAGCTGAAAGTTATGCAATGCATGTGTACTAGGGGTGGGAATATTGGTATCGGATTAATCCAATACACCCAATAATTGGGTATATTGGATTAATCTGATAATCACCGGTATGAGCATACCTTTTTTTTAACATTGACCACTTTACTGGGTTTTTTTACATCGCGGCCATTGAAATAAATGGCTGTAATGTAAAAGAAACAGTAAACAGGCCAATGTTAAATAACCGGTATGCCAATACCAGTAAATCTGATACCGGGGAGATTCAATACTGATAAATCCAGTATCCGGTATTCTCCCCGGTGTCCCACCCCTAATGTGTACTGTGCCACACTCTAAAATTCCAAGTAACCACCCCAGATGCCTTGGCAGCAGCCTGGGCAGAAGGATGGGGAGAGGAGGAACTAACACTGCCCTACCCCCCACCGCCTACCTACCTGCTCACTCGTCTGCCTCTCGCTGGCCTCCATCCCTGCCTCCTTACCTTCTTTCTGTTGCTTGTTTCTTCCTGCCCACTGCTACTACCACTTTCAAAGCCTCCGTGCTGCCAGGTCGCTCCTGTGCACATGGTGGAATGCTGCCATGTTTGTTACTCTGGCATGCTGGGAATTGTAGTCCCAGCATGTCAGCACCATGTTTTCTACTGTGGCATGTTGGGAACTGTAGTTCCAGTATGCCACAGAAAAAACATGGTGGTGCCACAGCATCTGCAGAGGAGCAGCAGGTGATGTGGGGGTTTTGAAAGAAGCAGCAGGGGCAGGAAGGGAGCAGGGAGCTAGAGCAGCAAGCTGCACAGACTCTGTGCTCGGACCGCCAGCCAGTCCTCTGTACCTGCACTACCAGTCGGTCCTCTGTACCTGCTCTTGGCAGCAGCCAGGGCAGGGGTGGGGTGCAGTACTCCACCTTCTCCCAAAGCTGCTGTCCCTGCATAAGTTGGGCCCCTTGGGTCCTGCTGAAGACCCCTGCTGCAGGATGAGAAGAGCAGTGGTGAGGAGAATGGGGTTCTGGCAGTGGCAGCAGCCCAGGCTTCAGCATGTGGCAGAGTTTGGACTTACCACAGCCTCAGCTCCTTCCAGTCTTCTCCCTCCACCCCGCAGCAGCAGGAGGCCACTACAACAGCTGCAGCATCTGCTTGGTCAGCCCCCTGGGACCAGCCAAAGAACAGAAGAGGGAACAGGAGGGGGAATATGCCTTTGCGCCAGCATGCAGGTGCCAGCAGCAGGAGCTTTCCTGGGCTTGAGTGGGACCCCTTTTGATTGGAGCAGGAGCTACATCAACTCCTTCACACAGGGAATCCTGCCCATCTCCTTCTCCAGACCAATCGCCCTCAATTATTGCTACCTGGAGCAGGGCCAGGTGGGCACCAGCGCCTTTAAGCTCCTGTGATCAAGGTAAGTGAGCCTGGTTGCCTTCCTGCCAGCGTGCGCCCCGTAAAAGTGTGCCATGATTGGAGCAGTTTGCCACAGCATTGGAAAGACAGAAGAGAGTAAGCAACCCCCAACCTGCCTTGCCTTGGGGCCCCACTACTTGAAATGCAGGTGAGCGGGGAAGTTGGCTTGGGTTTGGGAGTGTTGCATGTGCATGTGCATGTGCTCTTTAAAGGCAAGCAGAAAGCAATCCCCACTGTTTTGTTATACCGACTGGGATAATTATCTTCATGCAATAGCGGCTTTCCTGGGTGCTGTGCTCCTCTCTGAAATACTTAGAGCATCCAATCGCAGAGTCATATACACAGTGGTTTCAGCAACATGCCACGCATTGGCACTGAACCCTTATTCACAGAATGAGTACCTCATGTTACTTGTTTGAGGAAGGTGGATATCTCTGTGCAGTGCCTAGGTAGAAGACCAGGCAAACCAAAGGCCAAAATAACTTGTGGTACACTTTAGCAATCTTCTGTCGTGGGTTGGTCTGTTCCAAACTAGGAATTTATTTATAATTTGCAGTCCCTTGACCTTTCTCATGAGTTGCAACTAGCCAGATTACTCTGTAGTGTTCAAACATTGATATGTATTGAAAAGGAAACCTGTACAGCAAGTATAACAGTTCTGTTTCCCTGTTCAAAAGATTAGTTGACAGTCCTGCCCAAATAACTCTGTTTCAAATAAACATTATTCCATTGAAATCCATGAACATGATCAGAGCTTAACACAATCATGTACAAAAGAGCGCATGTTCAGTAGCTGCATGTCAGTTTAGACATTATTGTTAAGTCATTTGATAGTGCCTGGAAATCAGGAAAGAAATGTATAGTGACAGTTGTCTTTTTGATATATGTTAGAATACCATTACAAATAAGGCAAAACTGACAGACTTCGGTCAGCTGTGCCTCTACATTTTCCATGATATGGAGGTGCAATGTAAAAAAAAAACAAATAATGAAGGCATGACTGCTTGTCTATACTAACATATGTGTGTATGTATGTTTATGCTATGATTTAACTGTGGCATGCTGATAATGCAATTTGCTTGTAAAGTATCCTTGCAGGCAAGTCTCTCAAAAGTTGCACTCTAAGTGTTGTTAAGAGTATATCCAACTCCTTCATTTATATCAAGGTGTTGGTGTTGACCACACGGTCTGGTCCCATCATACCTGTGAAACCACCTCACTCCCCTGGGCTCTGGATCGGCCCCTGCAGTCATCGGGGAGCATCCATCACGAAGTCCCTCAGGTTTTCTGGAGGATGACTATGAAGAAGGCATTCTCAGTGGCTGCACCAAGACTGTGGAACTCCCTTCCAGCAGGACCTCTCCTCTTTTTGACATCAATGCAAAACTTGACTTTTCTGCCTGGTGTTTGGTGAGAGAGATGGGTAACGGTGGGGTGTGGAGGGTTAGAGAGGGGGGTTCTGTTGTTTTTTGGTGGGATGTATGCTCCACCATGGGTTTTAATTTTATATTAATTATTGTTTACATTATTGTATTTTATTTTATATTTTAATGTGCAATTTGTTAGTCACCCAAAGCTGCTTTAGCAGGAGGAGGTGGGATAATAAATAAATAAATAAATAAATAAATATTCCTGCTCTAAATCCTTTCCTTGTTCTTAACAGAAATTTGTTTCTTATTAATACATCTCTGAACTACTCAGTCTTTTCTTGTATCTTTCTTTGCAGATAATTACTCGGGGACCCTGAATTGCATGGTTATTGTGTAGGTCGGGTGTCTTAGACTCTTTGTGCTTGTGTTTCCATCCACATCAGACATTTCCTGACAGCTTTTTAGGTAGACTGCTTACATTAAAATATTATGAAGTAGCCGAATTCAAAGCCCAATGAAATTAATTTTACCATTGACATGAGCTCTTGATCAAGTCCAAAATATCCAGAAGAAAACAGACTTGACAGACTTTTCAAAAAGATCTCCCTGCCCCACCAACATAACTTTTTTGCTTCCATTGTAAATGTTGCACCATCTTTTTGTTATTTTGTTTTACTCAAGTGATTCTGTCATGGAGAAGAATCTTGACTGCTTTGATATTTTAAAGACTTCTAAGAATACTCAACCATAAAAGACTGTGCAACTTCCTCATGGGGGAAACATATCTTGGACACAAAATAGCCATCACATTCTATTTTAACATGCTCAGGTTCTGAGGTGGGTTCAAGGAAAGAGGGGGGAAATGATGGTACTGTCCAAAATGATGGTACAGTCCATCCAAATGATGGAACTATCTTTTGCCATTCTAAGTTTTCTTTGTCACACTTACATCTTTCCAATAAACAAGAAATATTCCTATTTCTTCAATACGCATAAGCAGGTGCATTTGAGGAGTCACAGTGTGGTGTAGTGGTTGGAGCACAGTACTGGGATGACAGTATAACATATATAAATTAGAAGTTCTAAATGTCAGAGATAGAGTGTGGTCACCATGTTGTTCCCAAGTAACAGAGAGACAATGTGGTTCAAATTATATCTTTTTATTGGAGCAACTGTTGTTGTTGGAAATAAGCAAGCTTTTGACACAGGGCCCTTCCTCAGGCATGTAGCATAGTGAGTCAGAAGTATATAAACTGAGCAAATGTAGATATAAACTGTCAATGTAAATATAAACTGAGCTACATTTGCTCAGTTTATATATTTCTACTGGCTATGCTACATGCCTGAGGAAGGGTTCTGTGTGGACTGAAAGCTTGGTTACCTCACCAACAACAGTTGGTCCAATTAAAAATATCATTCAAATCAAGTTATGAATGATGAGACTTTTAAAATGAGAGATTTTACTGTTATGCTGGTCAACATTCCTAATGTGCCAGCAGGAATTTTTTGTATTGCAAATCTTTTTTAAAAAACAAGGAAATTCAATAATGAAAAAACCTCTGGTTTATAACGATAGTTAAGGCTCTTGCAAATTTACTCATGCTATAAAAGGCATGGAAATTGCAAGTTAAGGCTCTGGCTTTTTTTAGCTCCCCCACCTGATTTGTGATATATTATTTGTGATATTTATGATATTTTAGCCCTGTTTTAACATTTGGATGTTATTATGAAATGTTTTAAATTGTTTTTATTGTATTTTAATTGTTTGAAGCTGCCCCGGGCTGCCTTGCAGGACGGGCAGGGTATAAATTTATTAAATAAAATAAATAAATAAAATGTAAGCAGCAAAGACATTGCAAATTATCACATGTTTTGTTTTATTCCAAATTAGGCCCCCCAACACACACTTTGCATTGGTCTTTCAGTCCCAATCCTCTTCCTCTGCAGGTTGGGGGCAACACTAAAGCTGAGGAATGGAGGGGGTGAGGGGGCAACAGCAGAGCTGGGGGGAGCTTGGGGCTGGGTGAGCAGGGGCTGCGGGTGGAGACTGAGATGCTGTGTAAGACCTCGAGAGACAGGTCCATGTGTTGCAGCAGCATGAGCAGAGTGGCTTGGGAGCTAGAGTGTTGCAGAGTGATCATGCTGCTGCCCCTCATTCCCCCCACACAGACCCTGCTTTCCAAGTTCTGGATTCCCACCACCTCTGCTTCCGCCACTCAATCCTCACAACCTAAGGTGGAATAAAGCACAATATGTGAGATTATACAACGTTTTTACTGCTTACATGGCTCACAAGTAGAGGCCAGAGCCTTAACTTGCAATTTCCATGACTTTTCAGAGCATGAGTAAATTTTCAAGAGCCTTTACTATCTTTATAAACCAGAGGCTTTTTGATTATTGAATAACTATAAAACATAATGACTCAACTAACTAATTTTAATCACTGTCCTATAGCTCACACATGCCCTTAGCTTCTCAAAAAGCAAACATTGGGGAAGAGGCACTGAAGGGAGAGCAAAGCAAATGAACCCAATGCTTCATACATGTACCTCCACTATTGCTACCCCACTGGAAGAAGAAGAGGAATGACACAAGGCTTAGAATGATTAAAATTCTTAATATCCTCTGAGGTTAATCTATTCAATACTTGTCTCTGAGCCCTCAGAACCACGTCTGTGGCCCTTTTTACATGGACGCTGCCGCGGGCCCAGTGGCTGGAGGTGGGTGGGTGAGCAAACCCACTACACACCCAGTGGCACCGAGCAGTGAGAAAGTTACACTGACACCACTGAGAGGGGTTGTGGGATATCTGGGGAGGGGCCGGCATGCACCCATCGGGCACCCACCCACCGAGGGCAACACCGAGAAAACACTCATAGGGATGGACGAACGCGGTTCAGAATTTCGGAGTTCGGCCCAAACTTGGCCTGTTCGAACAACCGAACAAGAATTCAAACCCGAATGAATCGAACCTGATTCCGAACTCTGAAATGACCCAACTGTTCAGTCAGTTCGGATCGCATTCTGATGAGTTTGGGTGGCAAAAATGTGTCACTGGAAGGCAAAACGTGACAAGGAGGGGGAGTCAGCTGAGGAGCAGACTTCCAGGCACCAGGGGTGGAGAGGTTTAGAGTAGCATCCAGCCTGTCCAATAAACAACACCGAAGTAATATCATGCATTTATGATGATGTTTCTAGTCCTCACTCCTTGGGGTGCTAGGGATGGCAACAGGAGATGGTGACCCTGGCTGGCACATGCAAATCCTGCCCTCCTTGGGGTGCTAGGGGATGGTAGGGATGGCAAATGGAGAGACCCTGGCTGGCACGTGCAAATCACCATCCCTTTTCTCCTCAGACCACTGGCTTCACAGTCTGCGATTGGCGACAGACTGGCTGCATGGAGCCAATGGGGCTTGCGGTGAGGCAGGTGCAGCAAGTAACAACTCATTGCCCTCCCCCCTGGCAACACCTTCTGAGCTAGTCACTGTCCCTGAACAGCAGGCGTTTCAGAAGGCTCCCTATCCCAGTAGTTTTGTTCTCCTCAATCCATTGCAATCCTCCTCCTATTTCACACATCCAACCCATCTACCTCCATATTATCATTTATTTAGCTTAGATTAGATAGATTTAGGTGTTATTTTTTGTTTTTACCCCTCCCTGTGTTCAATGTTCCTTCCTCCCTCCATTGAATCCTTTCCCTCTCCCTCTCTATATATTCCATCCCTGATTTCCTTCCCCTGTTTTTTTAATTCATTTTGAGTAGCATTAGATTGATTTAGGTTTCATTTCAGTTTTGTACCCCTCTCTGCGTTCTTTGTGTTTCCTCCCAATCCCATATAATAGAGATAGATAGATAGATAGATGTAGGAGTTAGCTGAGAGATAGTGTTTAGAGATATTGGGTGAAAACAGACATGATGCTAACCACCCTTTAACCACCCTTGGTGGTCATTTATGCATGTTTCAGGGTTACATAAAGCACCAATACAGCCCTGCAACATGCATAAATAACCACCAAGGGTGGTTAAAGGGTGGTTAGCGTCATGTCTGTTTTCACCTTTAGTGTTTGTAGGAGTAGGACTTTGTACTTATTAGATAATCCATTTAGTTGATAGCATTTAGAATAGTCATAGCAGTTAGATTTAGTGTAGATAAATACATATAATAGAAAAAATAAATAAATAAATAAATGTATTTTTTTAAAAAAAATATAAAAACATTATTTTGGAGCGAGAAATGGAGAAGGGAAGGAGAGGCCGATTTGTTGCCCGTAGGGAAGACAGTGGGGCACATGCCAGGGGTGGAAGGGGCCGTGCCAGGTGAGCAGCAGCAGCATTAGCCCGAGCACATCACCGCGCCCCAAACTGCTTTAGGGCAACAGGCTTCAGAGGCTCAGCGGCGCCTCCTGGCAGTGCCCTCCTCCTGACCTCCACTGCCATGCAGGACACTGGAAGACCTGCAGAACTTGAGACTGCATCTGTCTCTGTTGCTGCTGGTGCTGGAGCAGGTGCTGGTGCTGCTTCTGATGTTCCTCCAAGACCACCAATGTCGCCCACTGTCGAGGCGATCCCCAGCAGTCCAGAGCTGGTGGATCCCACCCCAGCTGCTAGAGCCAGGGCCCAATCCCCGGGCAATGTCAGTAGGGAGAGGAGTAGCAGCAGTATCAGCACTAGCAGCTATAGGGGGGAGAGTGCCAGTAGCATAGCAGGCACGGGCAGTCTAGCCTCAGGGTCCCAGTACTCCCCTTCATGGGACATCACTGTGATTGCGGACAGTGAGTTGGAGGCAGACACTAGTACCGCAGAGGAGATGTCTGTAACTGTGGTGATGACTGAGTCTCCTCCCAGAGCTGTGTTGACAGTGCCATCAAGTTCTCCCCCTCCCAGCAGCGCTGGCAGCAGTGGGTCACCTGGGGTGGGCCAGAAGACAGGAGGGGGAAAGAAATCCTCATTCTGGGAACATTTTAAGCTGGTGCAAGCCGATGATCCCAGAGAGGTGTAGTGCACTTTGTGCAATAAGCTGGTGAAGCATGGGCAGGTGCTCGCCAACCTTGGGACAACTGCAATGGCGAGGCACCTCAAGGCATGCCCAGGGCCCCAAGAGAAACGTGGGTCTGCGATTCGCAGATTTCCTGCAGAATTCCCCTCCCCCCACAGAATCTCCTGCCCTGCTTACCCCAGTGCAGAATTTGTAGCCTGTGCTGGAGAGACGCGGGGCAGGAGATTCCACAGGGGGAGGAGAAATAACAAACTCTCGGGGCTTCCCCTCCCCAGTCTCCAGAGCTTGTCTCCCCCCCCTCCCCTGTTTAGAAAATGAATTAACTTAGCAGCATCGGCGGCAGCAGCTGCTTCAGTGCGCTCGTCCCCATCCGGCTCCTGGCCTCTTCCTGGCCCCTCCCAACAGGGCCTCTCAGAGCAGCGCAGCCAGATGACAACATCCAGCTGTGTCGCCCTGAGAGGCCCCATTGGGAGGGACCAGGAAGAGGCCAGGAGATGGATCAGGATGAACGCACTGGAGCAGCTGCTGCTGCCGTCACCGTTCCTGGGTCACTGCCGCCGCCTGCTCCAGCCAGAAGGTAAGTAGGTGGGGGCTCCTAGGTTGGGGTTTCTCGCTCTGACCTCTGCAGTGCCATGTGTTTGTGTTGGGGGGGGCTGCCTGCTGTGCCCTCTGCAGTGCCATGTGTTTGTGTTGGGGGGCTGCCTGCTGTGCCCGCTGTGCCCTCTGCAGTGCCAAGTGTTTGTGCTGGGGGGCTGCCTGCTGTGCCCTCTGAAGTGCCATGTGTTTGTGTTGGGGGGCTGCCTGCTGTGCCCTCTGC
>QEPC01005651.1:711975-728920 GCA_003113815.1 Sphenodon punctatus | reverse complement strand
GGCAGAGAGGTCAAGGAGGACAAGAATGGAGTAGTGGCGCTTAGATTTAGCAAGAAGTAGATCATTGGTGATCTTGGCCAGTTTCAGTAGAGTGGAGGGAGTGGAAACCGGATTGGAGAGGGTCCAGGGAGGAGTTGGCAGAGAGGCCGTCCAAGCAGCGGGAGTAGACGACACGTTCCAGAAACTTCGAGGCAAAGGGAAGGAGGGAGACTGGCCGGTAACTAGAGGGCTCAGATGGGTCCAGGGTGGGTTTTTTGACAATGGGGGAGACAGTGGCATGCTTGAAGGCAGAGGGGAAGGAGTTTGTGGAAAGGGAGAGATTGATGACATGTAGAAGTGGGGGAGCGACAGTGGGAGCAATAGAGGTCAGAAGGCGGGAGGGGATCGGGTCAAGGGGGCAGGTGGAGGGGTTGGATGAAGAGAGCAGAGCGGAGATTTCCTCGAGAGAAGCAGGAGGGAAGGATGTGAGGAGGGAGGGGGAGGGGGTGGGACGGGAGCGGGAGGTGGAGGTGGGTGGGAGGCAATGTCCTGACAGAACTTGACAGAAGCCTGGTGCCCGCACGCCAGCCTGCCCCCCCGCAAGAGCCTACTCCTCCGCACCCACCCACAGATGCCCGCTGAAGCTGCTTGAAATAAAAGCCCCTCTGACCACCAGCTCCCGCCGCCTGCTGCCCGCTGCCAAGCATCCTGTCCCTCTTTCTCTCTGGCACACCCACACAGACACAAGCCCTGCCCCTCCTGGGAGGTTGTCTACAAGTTGAGACCCTGCTGCTGCCTGGCACATTTTTGGGTTAATACTAGCTTAACTACACTACATGTGGAGCCAGCCAGATGCTGCTGGTAGGGATCGAGAAGCAGTATGAGATTCTGCCACCTGTCAGCCAGAACTTCAGCAAATAGGGATAAAAGATTGGGCAGGACAAATGAAGCTCCTAACAACAAATATAACAACTTTTATTAAAACTATTTAAACAACAAGAGCATTATAAAACCAAAACCAAACATTGAAAGGAAACTTAAGGGGTACTACTATTATTCTTTGGGCTTGTCCCCCTGAACTTGGGGGAAAGGCAAAAGGCACCTGGGTGAAGCACAGGGCTGAGGGGTGGCCACCCTGCACTCATCCATTTCAGATCCATGGCCAATGGCAAACTCCATGGCCCCTTCCACGTCTGCATGCCACCTGGAGACTGCCTGGTGGTAGAGTTCCAGCCTCTCCATCTCGGCGGAGACGTATTGGGATTACACCTTCAGCAGCTTTTTCTCCTCCTCGATAGCCTGGAACTTTTCCACCAGACGGTTCTCTATGGTGCGTATGCCCATCATCATATGGTGACCAGGCCTCTCCACTTTGGCCCGAAAGACCTTGGCCACAGCAGACTCCCGGGTCCCGGGGGACTCCACATCAGGGCTGAAGGAGGGGGAAGGGCTTACATGGTGTCGCTTCTGGGTTGTCTTCCTCCCCTTCTTCTGGCAATGTTGCTTAGGCTCCATGGCCAGGCCAGAGTCCTCCTGCCGGCTCACCGTCAGGCCATGGAGCTTTTCAATATGGGCAATCAGCCCCAATATGGTCCCCTCTCTTTGCCTCCTGATTCTTTTTCCACAGGTCTAAAGAGCATAAAAAGATAGGAACATAAGAAATGCCATACTGCATTCACCACACAGCTCCACACGCACTCGAATTTCCGGTTTCCAGCACAATCATGAGATCTCGTGATACCTCTTTCCGAATGCCCGAACCAAATTGAACATGGCCAAACTGAACAGCCGAACCCGAATGTGGCGACCGAACTGAACGGCTGAACCGAACCAAACTGAACGACCAAACCTGAACCGTGATCTGTTCGCCCATCCCTAAACACTCATAATGTTTACATGAACCTTCCATACACTGAGCGGAGGGAAAACCATGCCCAGCACAGTGACGTTACAACATGGCCGAGCAAGGGCAAATGAAGCCACAGCAGATGGCACTGCCCCTACACTGCCTGACTCCTAACAGGCAGGGGAGGAGGGAGCTAGAATGTCAAGAGATGCAAAGAAGCAGCCCCTGTCAAGTCCAGAGACACTGGTCAGACAGCTGGGTGCCACAGACCCCTCAGAACCCAGACCCCGCCTGCAGACCACAGTGTACATGAGCACACAGGGATATCCAGCAGGATGAGGGAGAAAGGGGTCCCCAACCTGGGGTGGTGGGGCCGGGACTGAGCAAAGTCACTGGGAAGAACAGGAGAGCCATGAAATGGGTGGGGACCACCCCAACCCCCCCTGGCAAGGACCATCACCTACAGAACCCCCCAAACCCTGAAACAACATGCCAGGAATAGGACAACTGAGGTGATGGTGACAGGCACCAAAGTGCATGGTGGATCCAGGATCAGAGGGCATAGAGGAGAGTAGGGGTGGGTGAGCAGGGAGAAGACCGGATGTACCAGTATCGGATCTCCCTGGTACTGGATTTACCGGTATCAGCATACCGAATTTTTAACATTGGCTGCGGTACCGGATTTTTTACATTTCAGCTATTGACTTGAATGGCCGCAATGTAAAAATCTGGTACTGCGGCCAATGTTAAAAATCTGGTATGCCAGTACAGGTAAATATTGGATTTATCGGATTAAGCCGATACACCCAAATACCAGCAATATCGGATCTCGGGAGAACCAGAATTCCCACCCCTAGAGGAGAGGTGTTGCCCAACAGACACAACCCATCTGCAGTGCAGTAGCTGGCCACCAAGCACAGGGCAGGGATGCACAGGGCTCAGACTGAGCACCACACCACGGCAGGAAAGGGGGTGCATATACAGCAAGGTTCACAAAGATAGACAGCCCCCCCACACTCCTACAAACAACAGGGAGGGGGGCAGGATGCCAGGGACAGTGGGGGGACATGGGAACCCATGCAGACAGCGGAGGGGGTACGACCCAGAGGACAGGGTACCAAGGGGCCAAGCCAATGAGGCCCCATGGCACAGCCACGAGGAGGGGAGAAAGCACATTGCAACAGACCCATGCCCTACCAGACAGACAACAACCCCACACCAACCAGACATGGCCCACACAGAGGGGTACAAGAGAGGGAAGAAGAACACAGACACCAGGGGGAACCAAGCAAACAAAACGTTAATCACAAACCAGCTAGAGCAACAGGCTCATGTCCAAGAACCAACACCAACACTGAGCGGCTACAAGGTGGGGTGGTGGGACAGATCCAAGTCCTCAGCAGGGCCTAAGAACCTGGACCCGACTCCAGCAATCCACTTGGGCATAGTCCAATTGGTGCACCCGCTGCAACACATGCAAAACCACTCAGAAAACCTCCTCCTGCTCTCTGGTCCTCTCGTTAATCATCGCCTCCACTAAAGGAGAGAGGGAGTTCACCAGTAGGACAGGCAACAAGCTGCAACATCCAGGGAGCCCAGACATATGGGGGGGGTGTGTGGGGACACACACACACACACACACACACACACACACACACACACACACACACAGAGGTAACTCACAGATCTCCTGGTACACCCTGGCCCCAGGATAAAGCTCAGAAGCTGCCCGCTGGAGCTGACCAGCCATCTTCCCCAGCAGCAGCAGAGTCAGGAACACAATCACAGCACATAGAAGGGAAGAGGAAGCAGGAGATGGGGCTCGGGCAATGACGGGGGGAGCTGGTTGGTCACCGCCCAAAAGCTCACAACAGCCCAACCATTCCCACCAGGCCTTCCCAGCCCCAGTGGCAGAGTCCAAGGGAGCACGCAGGGAGGCAGATCGCATTCAGAAGGCAGCCCAGACTCACGGTCAGGAGCCCTCCATTTATGGCACCCTCCATTCTCCACCCAGAGAAATGCACCCCACCCACCGCAAGTGGTGTTTACACAGACGCCTCCACCCATCTCCACACAGAGAAACTGGGTGGAGGCATCTCGTGTGAAAAGGGCCCATGTTGCAGCACTGCAGTGTTGCCCTGTACCATGTATAATAAAATGTAACACCCATTTTATCGGCGTTAGTTTGTCTGTGTAAAAAGGGCCTATGCATTAATTAGCCTTAAACCTTATTAACCCTGAGCTCAAACACAACCTGATGCTTAGTGAAGCAGTAACAAAAGGGTGACTGGCACTGCTGGGAAGGCGAAACCACCCGCTGACACTATAGATTCCTTCCCCTAATGATACAACTAGCTGAAGTTCACAGTGACCAGTTTGATGAGGGAGGAGAGGGCAGAATGCTGCTCTCTGTCCACCTAGCCCTGACAGTTGTTTCTAGGCTGTGTGGAGTGTTTTACTTCTCACTCACTCATTTCATGTAAGAGCTCGAGCTACCTTCCAGCTACAGATGGGCGAATGTGGTTCAGAGTTCGGACCAAACTCGACCAGTTCGGTCAACCGAACCGAACATCTGAACCGAACTCAATTTTCGAACCGAACCGAATTTCTGAACTTGGTTCTGTTTGCCCATCCCTATAGATAATATTCCATTTAGTTCAATGGGGTTTGAATTCCCGAACTCTGTTTGGAAGTTCGGACCGAACTCGAATAGTTCCGTCGACCGAACCAAACTTCCAAACTGAACTCAATTATCCAACCGAACTGAATTTCCGAATTCAGTTCCGTTCAGCCATTAGCAGAGAAAAGGGGGCAGTCCCACTCTCCTGCCCAGTCAATTTCCTAATCTGCCACTGATCTCAGCAAAGATCAAATTCTGCCTGCCTACCCATGGCATTCTAGCAATACAACTCAGCTGTAATCTTCAATAGCCCACTTATTGTTGTTCTGGGTCTCTCTAAAGCACAGGCTGTAAACTAAATGGTGGATTTGTGATGTGCACAAAAGGGGACTAGGAAGCCATCAAATGTTACCTTCATGTAATGAGTTCCCAGTGAGCCAGCTAATTTCATACACATTCTTTAATCATCAATATATCCAACAAACACTAGAGTTGCTTGGGTCATGAAATTTACATCCTGCTGGGATTTCAGTGTTTGTTTTCTTCCTAAATTGGATCAAAAGGTCAAAATATGAAAACATTTTATGGAAGGAAATGTTCAGAAACATCACAATTTAGAAACACTAGGGGTGTTTTCATATGCGATGGCACCCAAGTGCTGCCACAGACTTACCCCCCTCAGAGTGGGGCTGTCAACAAGATCATGTGCCCTGGCTTAAAAGATCCATTCACAAGCCTTTGAATCTGTAGGAGTATACCATTTTATAACAAGGAAAAGGAGATTTGTCTTTTTGTTGCCGACTGATAACATTTTAAAAATTGCTTTAATATATCACTTTGCAAAGTAGAACACTCATCTGATGTTTACCCAGTTGTCGCCTCTTCGCCATTTCTAAATGCTATTCTTTTAAAATGTATGCACATACCTTTTCATGGTTAAAACAGCACCGCTAAATGGAATGTAGAGGCCTCATCCAAGTGACCTAGTCAACAGATTTCTGACTGCTTTTGCCTAAATAAGGAGCATGGAGGAAACAAACTTTGTTTATTACAGTTTGCTTGTTTTCTGTTGCTCTATATTTCTGTGGAAATATGGAGGGCAGCAACTGACCTGAAACACTGAGGAAGAAGGTAAGAGAGCAGATCCTTTCAGTCATAGGTATTTACAGAATCCCCAAGCGACTCAAAAGTCACAAACTTCACCGTAAGTGCAATTTAGTCAAACAAATCATCAAAACGTCTACTGTTCCCAAATGTCTTACAGGACAATTTCTTGTTGGGGCCAGCCCCACATTCAAGGTTTGCAAATGGCTAATGTTCACACCCCTTCCCTAGATTTTCTGCCTTTTCCTTTATGAGGGCCCTTCTCTGGGCTCTATTCCCTTGGGATGCTTCTAGCCTGCATGAACCAGTGCTTTGGCTAGTCTCCAGCCTCTTGGCTATTCTTGACTGGGTTCTCAAAAGACAAGCACTTTTTCCCTGGTGGCCATAACCAGACAAGCTCTGGCACAGTTTTCTATGGTTTAGTGTGTTTAGTGCTTACCTTACTCCCTGGGGGGCGGGGGGAATGGGGGCATGTCTACAAACCATTAATGAACCTTTCCAAAGTGCCAAATCACTATAATTGCTTATCCAGCTCCTTGCCTCCTCCTTGCCTCTTCCTGCCACTTTCAACCCCTCCCCTCTTCCCCCCCTCTCCTTCCCCTCCTTTGAGGCTCACTCCATACGCCTCTACTCCCCTCTCCACCTCCATGTTGCGGTTATCTACCGCCCTCCCGGCTCCCTCTCCTCCTTTGTCTCCAAGTTTGAGTCCTAGCTCACTCTATTCCTCTCTGATGACATCCCCACACTCATCCTTGGAGACTTCAATATTCATATTGCACCCTCTCAGCCTTGCATCACCCGCTTCCTCTACTTAGCCTCCTCCTTTAATCTCCACCTCTGGACTAGCTCCCCCAACCACACTGATGGTCACTCTCTTGATCTCATGTTCTCTAGGAACTGCTCTGTGTCCAATCTCTCCTTCGAGCCCCATTCCATATCTGACTATTTCCTTGCCTCCTTCAACTTCTCCCACTGCTCCCCCTCCTCTTCCCCCTCTCCCTGTCCCTTCCACGATCTGCAGGCCATCATGCCCCAGGACTTTGCCTCCTCCCTCTCCCCTCAGTCTTCTCCTGCCTCCTCCTCCTCCTCCCCGATTCTGCCATCTCCACCTTCAACTCTTCTCTCGCCTCCACCCTCAACTCCTTTGCCCCTCTCTCCTCCTGCCCAGCTTGCTCCCATAACCCTCACCCTTGGCTCACCCTCACCATTCGCCATCTCCGATCCTGCACCCAGACTGCTGAACGCCTCTGGCGCAAATCCCACTACCACCCTGACTTCCTCCATTTCAAATTCTGTCTCTCATCGCTCAACTCTGCCATCTCCCTCGCAAGACAGCAGTACTATGCCTCCTGCATTGAGTCCTGCTCCCGGGACCCTCGCTACCTCTTTTCCACCTTTGACTCCTTTCTCAACCCCCCCTGTCCTCCTTCTCCTTCTCTCTGCTCAGGATCTTGTTGTCTTTTTCACCTATAAAATTGACAAGATCCACCTGGAAATCACTTCCAAGTCCTCTCCCCGTAACACTCCCCCCACTCTCACTCCTTCCCCCAACTCTCTCCTGTCCTCCTTCCCTCCCGCCTCCCTTGAGGAAATCTCCTCCCTGATCTCCTACTCCAACCCCTCCACTTGCCCCCTGGACCCCATTACTTCCCGCCTCCTGACCTCCATTGCTTCCACTGTCACCCCTCCTCTCCTGCACATCATCAACCTCTCCCTCTCTATCAGCTCCTTCCCCTCTGCCTTTAAATGTGCCACTGTCTCCCCCATTCTCAAAAAGTCCACTCTAGATCCCTATGAATCCTCTAATAACCGTCCTGTCTCACTCCTCCCTTTTGCTTCCAAACTCCTTGAACGCATTGTCTACTCCTGTTGCCTCAACCTCCTCTCTGCCAACTCCTCTCTTGACCCCCTCCAATCTGGCTTCCGCCGCCTTCACTCCAATGAAACTGCTCTGGCTAAGATCACCAATGATCTTCTTGTGGCTAAATCCAACTGCCTTTACTCTATTCTTGTCCTCCTTGATCTCTCTGCTGCCTTTGACGTTGGGTGATTTTAGACGTTACGGGGCCCTTTGGCCCCGTACCGAAACCACCGGCTTTTTTCCCCGCCGGGGTCACCCCGTAGCGCCACAACAGACGTGCCGGGGGGATCCCGGCGGGGAAACTGGGAGGGGCCGGGGCCGCGCGGCGCAACGTGCGGCCACACGGCCCCGCCCCCTCCACGCACCCCGCCGCCCGCCCTCTGAGGAGACGGGCGGGCGGCGGGGCCATTACGGCCGCCGCGTCGGGCTGGAAGCGCCATGACCCGGGATCCCGCCGGGGATCCCGGGCCGTGGCACGCGGCCAGACGTGACTTTTTGTTGGTCCCGGCCTGGGGTCCGTTTGACCACGCTTCCCGGGACTTCTCCCGGCTAGCCCGGGAAGCGTGGTTCAAACAGACCCCATGTGGGGATTCATCGTGGCGAACATCTAGCGCCCCGCAAACAGACGTTCGAGACACGGTGACCACAGGTGGGGATTCACCGTGGTTCACCGTGATCTCGTAACGTCTGAAGACACCCACTGTTGATCACTCGCTCGCTCCTGCTTAAATCACTTCACTCCCTAGATTCCGGGACTCTGTCCTCGACTGGTTCTCCTCCTACTTTTCTGACTGCTCCTTTAATGTATATCTTCCTAACTCCTCCCCCTCCTCCTCCCTACCCCACTCGGTTGGGGTTCCCCAAGGCTCTGTCTTTGGCCCTCTCCTCTTCTCTAGCTACACCCAATTCCTAGGCAAACTCATTGCCTCCCACGGTTTCCAACACCACCTATACGCTGATAACACTCAACTCTCTCTCCACTCCTTCACTCTCCCCCTCTGTTCAAGCTCGTCTCACCAACTGTCTCTCTGATATCTCCGCCTGGATTTCTCAATGCCAACTCAAACTGAACATGACGAAAACTGAACTCCTGATCTTCCCTCCCAATCCTTCCTCTCCCTCTTCCCTGTCAATTGCCATTGACGGGGGTCTCCATTCTCCCTGTCCCCCAAGCTTGGGCTTCATCTTTGACTCGCACCTTACCTTCAAACCCTACATTGACTCTGTGGCCAAATCCTGCCACTTCTCCATCCACAACATTGCTAAGATCTGCCCTTTCCTGTCTGTCTCCTCTGCCAAAACTCTCATCCATGCCCTAGTCATCTCACGCCTCGACTATTGTAACCTCCTCCTTGCTGGCCTTCCCCGCTCTCACCTTTCTTCCCTCATCTCTGTTCAAAACCCTGCTGCCAGGATCATTCATCTACCACATCACTTTGACCATGTGCATCCTCTCCTCTCCTCTCTCTACTGGCTCCCCCTTCCTGAGCGTATTCTGTACAAGCTCCTCATCTTCACCTACAAAGCCCTTCACAACCTTGCTCTCCCCTACCTCTCTGCCCTGATCTCCCTCCGAACCCCTGTTCGAACACTCCGCTCCTCTTCCATCCCCTCCCTCACCCTGTCACGCCTCCCCTGCTCCCCCAACCGCCTTCATCCCTTCTTCCTCGCTACCCCACATGCCTGGAACTCCCTCCCTGCCCACATCCGCCTTGCCCCCTCCCTCTGTACCCTCAAGTTCCTCCTCAAAACCCACCTCTTCTGCTCCGCCCTTCCTAACTCCTGCTAATCATCCCCACCCAGGATTATTCCCCACCTTTTATCTGCAAACTCCCAATGTACTGTAACCAAGCCATGAACATGTACCTGAGTTCTCACATCCTCATGAATGTTGCATCCCTTCTCTCTCCCTCTGTTCCCCCTTCCCTGTCTACCCGCCCCCTGTCTTTAGTTTGTAAGCTCTCAGGCAGGGACTGTGTCTATCTTATTCCCTGTAAAGCGCCAGGTACATTGCTGGTACTATATAAAAGCTAATAATAATAATAATAATCCCTCCAAGACCTCATCTGGTTAGCACTCAGGGGGCAGTGACACCCATCTGATACATAGAGCCATGGAGTCTATTGCTTTAATAAAAGGAGTATATGTGCATGTTATTCATTCTGGGGCAAGTATTCTCTTTGATTTCTTCCTCATATTTCTTCTACATTATTTTGAGAAAAACTAAGAGTAAATCCCAGAAAAGGTTTTCACATACAGTTTTCTATTTATGACCTTTCTCTTACTTCCCACAAGGGACAAAGCTAGTGGCATTGACCAAAATTACCATACTATAATTTAAAAATAAACCAACTGCGAGAAGGTGGACTTTTCATCATGCTCCCAGGAGAGTACACACAAACATTGCATTGATTTCCTATTAAACCTTTCCTGGGACTCGCTTTATTGTTACAATAAAGAACAACAGCAGAACATAAGCCGCAGCCTACACTGTCTCCTGAACTTGTTGTTTTTAGTAGGTTTCACTGCAAACTCTCTCTTCTCTGCACAGAGATTAGCTCAAATTATTTTAAGATCCTTGGCTGGGTCAGGTTAATGAGACCCAACTGTTCTTATCACCAGTGGTCGATAAAATAATGCCACATCTCAGTGGAGTGTCCAAATATCTGATACTAAGATAAGTCAACACAAGAGCAAAGCATCTTGAGACGAGATCTTAGAAGTGACAATCGTAAGGGAAGTGATTTGATTCACTGTTGCAGGAGAGAAACTGGAGTAGCTTTAGGACAGCTTCAGGCTGAAGAAATGGGAAGGGAGACTTCCAGCAGCATCACATATTTGAGAGCCGTATCACAAGTGCTTTATCATAGTACCAAAGGGTTTTGGGGACATCTACTAAGAGATGGAAGTCTACTAGTTGGGTCTTAGAACACTTTGTACAGCCATATCACCTAGGGTTTTACCTCCTCCTTTATGTCGGTCTATCATTTGAGCACTATGGCTCAAGTGCCACAGTAGCTGTTAGAGATGGAACTCTATGTTATCTTGGCTTGAAATATTAATTTAGGAATCAAATTTGGGGCCTGTTCAACCACAATTTTTTTCTGTGTCTTCTTTCCCCCCTCACCCAAGAACCTGACATCCTGTTGCATTAGCAGACATAAAAAATACTTTCCACTAAGATCTTGACATTTGGTGAAAACAAATGAGACAGTAGCCCACAATACCCCCTGGTAGTCTGTAAGTTACCTGCCTGTCAGTTTGGTGGCCACCAGATGTTCACCCCATGGCCAACTGCTACCATGTGTGTCTAATGGCTGTGTGCCTCCTGTCTGTTAGGTCCCACACAGCCCCTGCACATGGCAAGGTCCACCAGCACCATAGACAAAGGCACATTGTCAGCAAGGATCAGGCCCAGGAGCAGTAGTCAATGACTGCCTATCAGCTGATGGCACAAGCTGGGTGTGAGTCAACCCCTCCACTGGCTGCCTGTCAGCTGATGGTGTGACCAGGAAAAGCTGCCACCAGCAGAGAAGAAGGGAAGGACCGAATGAGGTCACCCTTGCCCATGGGGTGGTGGTTCCCATAGTCAAACCCAGCTCAGCCCCATGCAGTCCCTCCCTCAGTCCTCATCTCCCATCCCATGTGCTAGTGGGACCCACTCTTGAGGCAGCAGTGGTGGCAAGCCTAGAAGTGCAGTCTGTGGCATGGGCACTGCCTCTGCCCATGTGCCAGGCCATGCATTTGCCGACTGCCAAGAGTGTTGGTTGGATAAATATGTGTATGTGTGTGTGTGTGTATGTGTATGTGCATATGTGTATGCCTATGCATATGTGTATGCAGAGGCATACACATAAACTCACAAGAATCTGTGAGATTCTTGAATTCTCCAGCAATATCTTGTGCGTTCTCACTGAGGTTTTCAAGATTCTCATTAAATTCTCAAAAATCCCCCCAAATGAGCCATGCATGCGTAAAATGGACACCACGGCCATTCTGCGCATGCACAGCAGTTTTTGAGTTTTCCTGAAAATCTCGCATGATTCTCAAAAAAACCAAAATGCCCTGCACATGCACAAAATGGCCTCTGTGATCTTTCCATGCATGTATGACACCCCCTCCCCCCAGTTGACATTTTTCACATATGCAGAAGATTTGCGGGGGGGGCATGTGAGGTCCTTGAGAATCTCAGAAAGAACAGTGGTCAGAATGCCAATTCCTTTCTTGCGAGAGTCTATATGCTGAGAATCTTGATGAGAAGGCTGTTTTTGCTGAGATTCTCATACAGAATGAGAACTCATTTCAGTCCAAGTACACATACATACTAAGGGTGATAGGATAAGCGCCGCTCCCAACAATCCCCTTTAATACGGACCATCCCTCTTTGGTAGGGATGGCTGAACATGGTTCAGATGTTCGGAGTTCGGACCAAACTCAGACTGTTCGGACATCTGAACTGAACATCCAAACTGAACTCCTGAATGACCGAACAGTTCAGTCATCTTTGGATGAGTTCGGAGGCAGAAAAAACGTCTTTTCACGGCCAAAAATTAGGTTTTGGTTTCGTTTCAATTTTGGTTTTGATAGCGCTATTTTTGACTGTTCATCCAAGTTCAGCCAACCCAAACTTGGCTGAACTGAACCATCGACCCTGAACTCGGGTTTTGAACTGAACAACCGAACATCCAAACCGCATTCTGTTTGCCCATCCCTACTCTTTGAGTTCTGAATCCCAGTCCATCTCTTTCAGGAGAAAGACAAAACAACCAGACAAGTCTCAGACACCATTTTCCTGGTTGTCTCCCAAGAAAAAGCCTTGCAAGGACAATGGGGAGACAATCAAATGACAAGAAACTAGGTACTAAAAGGAGCTACACTGAAATTAGGTAATCTTTTGTCCCTTCACAGCATTTAACAAAAAGTGTTTTCCATTCCTGTTTCAAACCAGGTGAAACAATTATTGAACTAAAAGTTAATTTGCATCCAGAGTATGTATTCAGTAAAACAGATATGGGGAGAAATGCAGTGCCATCGGGTCATGGTAATTCCTGTTTATTTAATTATGGTTTACTGCTGGGTAGAGTTCTGCATGTTATGTAGCATTAAGAAAATAAGTGTTTTTCTTCAGCTTTTTGATATTTTCAATTACATCAATTGTATCTCAGAAAGGTAAGCTGTATCCTACTTCATTCAATATTTTATTTTTAGCCTCCATAGATGGCTATATTCTCAGATGATGGTAACTGGAATGAAGGCAATTTATTGCAGCTAATAGGGGTGTGCAATTTATATCATTTTAATTAGCTACACAAATGAATGGATCCCCATTCCTTTTGTAATTAAGGTAACAACATGAACAAATAAGAAAATGACATTAATTTGATTTCATTTTTTAAATTATTTTTTCATTTTACTTTATTTACACATGCACAAAATGGCCACCAAGGCTGTTCTGTGCATGTGCACCCTTTTCCAGAATGGTACTGATGCTGCCAGCGTCATTTTGGAAAAGGGCCAACCATGCACGTAATGGCCCTGCAGTCAATTTTCCACATGTACATTGATATTGTTTGTTATTATTTTCCATTCCATTATTTTCCATTTCCTTTCTGGAAAGGGGTGCCATTTTGTGCATGTGGAGAGAGAGAGAGAGAGAGAGAGAGAGAGAGAGAGAGAGAGAGAGAGAGATACTCCATTTGTTTTGATCAATCATCACCATCATCATCATGAAAAAAATAAATGAAAACCAACAAGTCATTTACGACCCTTCCCCACTCCCTAAAAATGAAGAGTTTTTTTGTAAATGAAAACAAAAACTAAAACAAGAATGACTGCTGTACTTTCTGCACAACCCTAGCAGCTAAGGATTTGGTCCACACAAATGTATGCCATCCTTACTTTTCTCTCTGTCTGCATTTCAGACTCCAGGCCCTAGACCTTTCTCAGGATTTTCAATTAAATAACAAATGTTTGACCACAGGTTTCAAGCTTTTATCATGCAGAGAGGGATGAAAAAAACTTCTGAAGAGAACACTGCTTCCAGCCTTTGACTGGAGTTGTAGTCGCAGAGGGACTTTCCTGGTTCACAGGTTAGGGAGACTTTCCTTCACATCCCTTGCTATCACTGAATTCCATGGCACACAGGTGAGTTCCTCAAGGTGTAGAGATGAAACAAATATTTATGCAAACAAATACATCCGTCAATTTTGTGCTATCTGAGCTGAAAAAGACAAAGTGGATAATAAATAACTACTGTTTGCATGTGTTTTGTCAGATACCTGTTTTAGATATTCTGCTTCGCTTCTTTCCATTATTTTGGAATTTTGGTTTGGTTACTTTGGGATTCCATTATTTCATTTATTTCATTTTGACACTAGGAGCACTGTTGCACATACACAGCAGCCAACACAAAGCAACCAACATTTCAAAATAACCAAATGGAAATAAATAAAATAATTGAGTAAATGCAGTAACTCAAATGGAATACCTGAATAAATGGGATTAGCAGATGCTCATCTGGGTTGTAGCTATTATTCAGGTAAGAAACATGAATAATATCTGCAAAGGTGCCAAAAAACAAAAAAAACACAACAAAGCCCAAGCGGTGAATTAAAGAAGGATGGCTGGCAAGAACAAAGGGAGGCAAAAGAGCTCCCAAAAGAATGCCTTAGATCGCTTCTGTGAGCGGTGATCTTCAGTGAGACCCAGAGAAGTGGAGAAAGAGGCAATCAGGAGTAGCATGGTGCCTGCAGGGCCTGAAACAGAACACGAGTCTGACAGGGAGCTGCTTTCCTCTGAGTCAGGGGAGGACTCTGGAACAGGCATGTCTTTACATAAGATATTGGCCCAAATGAGAAAGGAAATCAAAATGGATATGAAGAGGATAAAATTCTCAGTTGATGAAGGGAATAGGAAGCTGGAAAGCCTGGCCAGAAGACTGGAAGCAACAGAGGGGAGAATCTTCTCTATAGAAGATCAGGCCCTGGTGACAGACCAGCAGCTTACTGAGGTGAAAAAAGCAATTGATTCCCTAAAAGATAAATGTGAGGACCTTGAAAATAGGTCTCGAATGGGCAATTTAAGGTTTAATGGAATCCCGGAGAACAGGGGGGCTAAAGATAGCAATGAGTTGATATGGGCCCTGCTAAAAGAAAGTTTCCCTGACAGAGAGCAATTCCACACAGGAAATATTGGGTGAAAACAGACATGACGCTAACCACCCTTTAACCACCCTTGGTGGTCAATTATGCATGTTGCAGGGCTGTATTGGTTCCCTATGCAGCCCTGCAACATGCATAAATAACTACCAAGAGTGGTTAAAGGGTGGTTAGCGTCATGTCTGAAAGTACCCATTGACAGAGCACACAGGGTGGGCCAGAAGATAATGTTCAGGCAACAGACAGTCAAAATACAACCAGATTATATGGCTGAAACAATGAAAAGGCGTTTAAAGTGGGGAAAATATTTTCCCACCCTGATTGAAAGAGAGTTAGCACCAAGGCTAATATTCCCAGCTCGCCTGATGATTTCCTGGGGAGGAAAAAAGAAGATTTTTGACTGCACGGATGATCTGGAGGCTGTCGTGGATTTTCGTGGGTAAAATATTTAAGACGAGGAGGCTGCAGATGCAAACAGCAGATGCTCTTTATTCAGCAGATACACAATGCATTGCGGACCTCCAGGATCATTGGATCCTGAGCACACGCAACAAAGGGCAGTACATTCTTTATACAGAAATCCTTGGGCGGAAGGCCCTTACATGGTTTGTCGCTTCGGCGCAGAAGAGATCATTACAACATAACTCTCAAACTAATTAATTAGAGAAAAGACAGTTCACTTCTAAGTTCAGGTTGGTGGTGAGATAGCAGTGGAATGAAGGAGGAATAGGGAGGGTTCTATCTAGACTAAGACCAGCTGCATTTTTGAGCAAAAGGAATCCTCCCTATATACAAGGTAATCTTCAAAGGTGGGGCTTATCTATGTGAGGAGAAACAGAGCCTCTCTAATTTTAAGGGCGAAGCAAGCATTCCTAACATGGCGGGGTAACTACAGGTTATAGGCTTTCAATATGTCTAAAATGGCAGAGGGTACTATGGGGCAGATAGAAATATAGGTTTTTCTTCATCAAGGCCTTTATAGTTTCGGGGCCTGCAGCACCCAGCAGACAGTCAGAAGAGAGATGAGAGGGAAAATATCAGTTAGCTGTGTGTTGAGGCCTAGCTCAGCTTTGCATGTTCTCCTGTGGAAGTTTTGCTGTGTCACAGCTATGCTGAGCTTTAAGGCCTGATTTAGTTCTGTTTGTCTGTTGGTGAAAGTTTGGGCTTTGGGATAATGGTGGTCAATTGTTTAAATGACTAAAAATAAGGTTTTAATGTTGGAAATTTGTGAAAGGAGTGGGGGGGGGAGCTGGTGGGGCACAACTGTGTCCCATTAAGGTACAGAATTCCCAGAGGATCCCCAATGCACAGCAGAGGGAGGTATGAATTGAGGGGGGTAAAAGAGGGGGAGGGAGGTGGGAGGGATGGGGAAGTTGGGATAGACAGATAGATAAACATCCATGGCAGAATATTAAGAAGGCTTTTAGCAGTAGCAGGCAGATAAACACAATGAAGGAGGACAAAATACAAGTAGCGAAGGTCAATCCTGATAGAAAACTCAGAGAGTATAGAGACACAGAGGGGCAACTTGGAATCATACTAGATTGGGAAACATTGACAATGAAAACTTATATCCAATGAGTGAATATCAAATGATGACATTAAATGTCAGAGAGCTGAATTCTCCCTCCAAAAGAAGAACAATCAGGGACATGATAGAAGAGTTAAAAGCAAATATATTTTTCCTCCAGGAAACTCATTTATTGGAGAAAGATGTGTATAGATTTACAAATAGGAATATAGGAAGCATGGAGGCCTCACGTGCGAAGTAGAAAAAAGCTGGAGTCTTGATAGGTTTTAATAAAAATAAAGATTTTAAATTAGATGAAACACTAAAAGACAAGGAAGGAAGATTTTTATGTCTAATAGGTAGGATAGATGATGTGCTGGTAACTCTAGTTAATGTCTATGCACCAAATGAGGGCAAAATGGCATTTTTCAAAAAGTACTTACATATGGTGGCAGACAGTGCAAAGGGTATGGTAATTATACAGGGCAACTTCAACGTGACTATGTCTGACCTAGACTATTCAAGGAAAGGAGAACCCAGAAATGTTCCGAAAGGGCTGGCGGACCTAGTAGAGGCACTGGGATGAATAGAGGCTTGGAGAGCTTTAAATGGCTTGTCTAGAGACTACACTTTCTTTTCACCTAAGTATAATATCTACACAAGAATAGACATGGTTTTAGTGTCCAAATCTGATCTATATAAATGCAAGAGGGCTTATATACACCCAGTGGTGGTTTCTGACCATAATGCAGTAGTTTCATGCTTTCAGCTAGGGGTAGAGGAGAGGCCAAGAAATAATACATGGAAACTAAGAAGGGACATTTTAAAAAATGAGAAACATAGGGAGCAGTTGCAAAGGGAATTAATA